>JASDQU010271866.1:0-15267 GCA_032191745.1 Picea mariana
TCATAGCGATGACTTGATCAAACTTTGGCATGAGCGTTTGGTCATATAAACTATTGCTCATTGTAGCAACTATGTAATCAACAGATGGTGACTGGTCTTCCTCTTGTTTCATGCAGAGAAGGTGTTTGTGCCGGTTGTGTTCTCGACAAACATCATCGGGATAGTTTTGACAAACGTGTCTCTTGGCACTCCTTGGGTCCATTGTAGCTTGTTCACAATGATTTGTGTGGTCCACTTTCTTCTCCTTATTTTTCTGGGTGCAAGTATTTATTAAATTTCATTGATGAGTTTTCCATATGTACTTGGGTTTACTTATTAAAACTTAAGAGCGAAGTTTTTGGCCTACAAGGCCCTTGTAGAAAAGCAATCTGGACATCAAATTCAAAGGCCAAGAATAGATAATGGAGGTGAATATGTGAACAATAATTTTACAATTTACTGCACTACACAGGGAATCCAAATGCAACACACTGTTCCATATACACCACAACAAAATGGTGTTGTTGAGAGAAAGAATCACACATTAAAAGAAATGACTAATTGTATGATCCAATCTAAGGGAATAAGTCTAAAGTATTGGGCAGAAGCCATCAACTGTGAAAATTATATAGTAAATCACACTCCCACAAAGGCTATTAAAAATATAGCATTGGAAGAAGCTTGGACTAAAATTAAACCAGATGTAAGTCACTTCTGTGTATTTGGAAGTATAGCATGGGCTCACATTCTTGATGACAAAAGGAAAGCATTGCAGCCTAAAAGTGAGAAGTGTATATTTGTTGGTTATTTTGAAGATGTCAAAGGTTATAGACTTATTCAAACACATTGTAATGAAATTATTATTAGAAGAGATGTTAAATTTGATGAAAATATCCTGGCCTGTGATCCTAATTTAGCGTTTGTGCCTTCTTTGGCCTGCAAGCCTAATTTGGTGGTTGTGCCTTCTTTAGCCTGTGAGCCATCTTCAGCATTTGTGCCTTATTTTGTTCTGGTTTCCTCTTCAGATGATGACAGTGAGGATGAAAATCCACCTCCGCCTGCTCACCCTCCTCCAGATGAGTCCTTTGAACCTAAACCAGCACCAGCTCTACCACTTCCTAGATGGGCCCGTTCAACACAAGAAGTAGTTGGTGATCTTGTCGATGATCCTTCAAATCAGCGTTGGAAACATTCATAGTTCCATCAAGCCTCTTCTCGTTTGGCTCAAGTTTCAGAAACTCATGATCTAGAGACATTTGTAGAAGCTTCAGGTCATCCAGATTGGGATACAACAATGAATGAAGAGTATTGTTCTTTAATGATAAATGATACTTGGGATCTTGTACCTCTTCCAAAAGGAAGAAAACTTGACAGATGTAAATGGGTCTATAGAACTAAGTATGCATCAGATGGAAGTGTTGAAAGACACAAGGCTCGGTTATTTGCCAAAGGATTTTCCCAAGTTGAGGGAATTGACTATAATGAAACCTTTTCCCCTGTAGCCAAAATGAATTCCATCCGACTTGTTCTTGCCCTTGCTTCCTCACATAAATGGGAGGTCCATCAAATGGATGTTAAATATGCCTTCTTGCACAGAGATTTGCAAGAAGAAATCTACATGGAACAACCTCTTGGCTATGTCCAGAATGACTCTAGCCTTGTTTTTCGCCTTAAGAAATCTCTTTATGGTCTCAAGAAAGCTCCCCAAGCTTGGTATGCCAAAATGGACAACTTTCTTATTACCACTGGATTCTCTAGATGCCATTTTGATCTTAATGTCTATACCAAGAAAGTAGGAAGCCATCTCATAATCGTTGTCCTTTATGTTGATGACCTTATCCTTACTGGTAGTGACTCAAAACTTTTAAATCATGTGAAAACCAGTCTTAAGAAGAAATTTGAAATGACAGACTTAGGCTTTTTTCACTATTTCCTTTGCCTCCAAGTTTTGCAAACCAATGCAGGAATTTTTCTTTCCCACTCTAAGTATGCTTGTGACCTTCTTCATCGCTTTCACATGGATGATTGTAAACCAACCCCTTCTCCCTTTTAGTATGGAGTCAAGCTTACTGCCACCTGTACTTCTCCCAAAGTTGATGCCACCCTGTACCGTTAGTTGGTAGCCTCTTATACTTGACTCATACCCATCATGATCTTTCCTTTGTTGTTGGTCTTATTGCCCGGTATATGCAAACAACCCATGAAAGCCATTGGAAAGCAGCTAAAAGGATACTTCGTTATGTACGTCGCACAATCTAGTTTGAGATAGATTAGAGTTCGGGGGGACTCATTTATTGGTTGGTTTCACTTATTCAGATTGGGTCGGTGATCCTAATGATCAGAATTCTATTGCAGGTTATGTTTTCAGCCTTGGTTCAAGACCTGTCACTTGGGCCTATAAGAAACAACAGGTTATTGCACTTTCTTCAATAGAAGCAAAGTATCGAGCAACAATAAATGCAAGTCAGGAAGCCTTGTGGCTTCAACAGATCCTTTCAGAGTTTGGATTCCAACAACAACATTCGACCAGCCTTTGGTGTGACAATTAGAGTGCCATCAAGCTCGCCAAAGACCTAGTTCAACATCAGCGTAGCAAACACATCAAGCTACACATGCACTTTATTCGAAAGCTCATTCATGATCAAGTTATTGAAGTGCTCTTTTTCCCTACAGAAGATCAAGTTGCAAACATTTTCACAAAGTCTCTTACATAAGCGAAGTTTTCCAAACTTTGATCTATGTTAGTAGTTCAGGAAGTTGTCATTAAGGGAGGATACGCTCTAATGCCTCCTTCATTCTCCTATTGTGTCACCATTGTAAATCCTTCAATCCTATCCCAAGTTGTTCTTAAGGGGGGGTGTTAGGATAGTTAAACAATTAGGAGTTAGTTAAGATCTACTTGGTCTAATGTGTTGTTTGGTAAAAGTGTGTTTCTTTAGTATGCATTTGTAGTTAGGAAATCTAACAATCACGATATGTTCCCGACATAGAGTGATGTGACGGTTCATACTCTCCTCAATCTTAACAGCTATCGATCCATGGCTTAACACCTGATTGCTCCATGATATCTATTTAAAGAGCATGGAGGGTCATTTGCCAATGATCAATTGTGAGAAACTCCTTTGTAAAATCTCTCTATAATCTTTTTCTTTTGCATTAATAAACTGCTCCAAGTGGTCGCGTTGGTTGGGGCCGTGGATGTTTCCCCGTAGAGGTTTTACCATGTGAAAACATCATGTTGATCTTTGATCTAGTTATGTGAGTGGTTACTGAAGGTGTTTTTCCTCTGTTGGAATACTTGTGTTGTCGAACATGAATCACTGTAACAAACCAGAAAAGGAGTCCCCCCTAAATTCATGTAATTGTTGAATGTAAGGAATAGAACGGTTTTCTATTTTGTATTAGTTTCTTGGCATTGTCACAACCCCTTTTCAACAATATAAATCTTAATCCTTTCTATGAAAAAATATGTATTTTCCAACAATTCCAAATACCCACTAGCCATTATTTCTGCCATTTTCCTTTCTTGATTATGATGTAATATAAATGTAACTATTAATCCAAACTTTTTCTTTATGCAATTTAAAAAATCCACACATATAATCTTCCTGGTTCACTGATATATTTACCATATGCTTGATATTTCCATGTTTGCTTTCACGTTCCACACATTCGTCGGAATAAATTTCCATAGTTGCACTCATTCTTTTCATCTTATGGAAACATTTCAAAAATTAATTTTCATTTTGGTTGCACTGAATTTTCTTTTTTCCTTATGTTTCCTATACAAACATATAAGGCTTGGGACCTTGCCAATTGTTACAAAGAATAGATATTTTTCCATACACACTTGCATTTGTGACCAAAATGACACCCATGCAACTTAATCTTGAGTTCTATGGAATAGCCAAAAAAAAATCACAGTGACATATTTTCATGTTCCAACTCTAGGGTCTCTCAAACTGTACAATTTATGAGGTTTTAACTATCTTTGTTGTTCATTTTACCAATAGAACTAGTCGGTTTACAATTTTCTTTTGTTTTGGAGTTGGGTTCATGCGATTCTACACTTGTTTAACAAAGCATGATTATATTTCTAGTAATAGAACATTGGCATTGTTGATTATTTTCTACAACACAATGCTTCTCACAATTAAATATTGTTTTTTCACAATATCAATGTCAATACAAAGGCTCTTTTCAAAACAAAAACATATGTTTTACTCATTTCAATATTTAAAATCATATGGCATATCTTATGTTCTATTTCAAATCACATTTCTTATGTTCCATTCAAATTTTCTACTTAAGCCACTTATCATCTATATGTGAATTTGCATGTTAATGGTCCCTCTGATGTATTATATTTATCTGTATGCACATTGTTTTATCAGTTTCATGTTTAGCATTAAACATTTTACTTTTTACTTTTGTCTTCAATATATTACCTACATCTAATTTTAGCTTATTACTTTTTCATCGTAAACCACTATTGTATTATATGCTTGTTACTTTTCCATCATAAACCACACATACATTGCTTTATTAGACAAACATTTCATGTTTAGCATTAAACATTTTACTTTTTACTTTTGTCTTCAATATATTACCTACATCTAATTTTAACTTGTTACTTTTCCATCATAAACCACTATTGTGCTAGATGCTTGTTACTTTTTCATCATAAACCACTATTGTGCTAGATCTATTATTCTTTTTCTCAAGGATCTTTGAAGAAAAAAAAGAACAAAAGAAAAGGAGATATGTTTCCCTCTAACAAACTATGCAATTAACATGTAAATCCTCTAATTTCAGTTTGCATACAAATTCCTAACTACTATTATGCTAGGTGCTTGTTACTTTTCCATCATAAACCACTATTGTGCTAGATCTATTATTCTTTTTCTCAAGGATCTTTGAAGAAAAAAAAGAACAAAAGAAAAGGAGATATGTTTCCCTCTAACAAACTATGCAATTAACATGTAAATCCTCTAATTTCAGTTTGCATACAAATTCCTAACTACTATTAGTATGAAAATATACAACTAAACTATGAAATCTTGAGTTTTGAGTTTTTTTCCAAATTCTTAACCATTAATGGCATCATATTGGATACTATATTAAAATTCAATTTCTTTTAGATTTGAACATTTAATATTGTTTTCATTTTACTTCTCTTAAATTCCATTAATATTCTGATGTGATGTGTCATTTATAATATTGTCATATTTTGATCTTGAACTTTTGTCTTATATGATTGTTGTTTAAATATCCCTCTTGAACTTGCTAAATCACTTGCAACACAATAATCAAATTAATTTGTTTTCAACTTCCTATGTAAAAATAATCATCTGTCAACAAACCATATTTATGCAAAAATAGTCATCTAGCAACAAAAACGTATTTATTGAAATTTTTGAACCTACTAAAATCCAAACAAGATAAAAACATATTTATTAACATTTTTGAACTTACTAAAATCCAAATAAGATAAAATGTTGAGTCTAATACTTGTTCTAGATATATTCTAGATATGGATATGCTCATGTTCAAGATGATTGTAACACATAACTCCTAGGCTCATAATTCAAACATCATTGCTAACATATTTCATCTTTTTAACTTATCATTCATATCTTCCATAATTTGTTGTGTTACAAATTACTATAACATCAATGCCATACGAATAGGGAAGTATGATGAGAATGAGCATGTCTAAGTGGTAAGGAAATAAGTTTTGATCCCATTTTGGAGGTTTGAATACTTTTGTCCCAAAATTATTTCATTTGTTCTTGTTTTTCCTTCCCTCACTCATCTTTTTCTTTTTTGTAAAGGATAAATCCAATGTAATTTCTTTATTTTTTTATCATTATTTTACTTTACTTATCACAAGTGAATGTGATTATAAATGGAAAGGGATAAATTCATATCTCTATGGTGCAATATGGTAATACATATCAACTATTGCAACACATAGATTCTATGTTAGAAATTCAAATACAAGCCAACAAATTTTGCTAAATAACTTTACAAATGAATTATTATACTTTAAATTTTCTTAGTTCAAAAATAACATAGTTAAATTATTCATTCTGCAATTATAACTAATTCTCTAGACATGTCTCACTATCACTCTTATAGTTTCCAAAAGAATAATTAGACAAATATACATATACTGCATTTTTCTTCTGAAGGGAACTAGTTCCCAAATTCTCAGATGCAAGCACAATATAAAAAGATTGCCAAACTTATATCTGCAATAGTGTAGTTACTCACATTTGTTCTTCGATTATCAAATTTAATTAGAAACTTGAAATCCAACCACATTTCTAGTTGCAAAGGTCTTTGTATAACTAACTAGAGTTTTAAGTTAAAAAGTCAAATTGCTTAGTCTATAAGCTCACTAACCATTGAAATCCCTAGCTCTAATGCAATGGTAGCTATGTTTTTTTGAGATGATAAAGTTTTATTTTGTTCATTTGTTTCAGTTTGATTCTTTTGATCATGTACAACCTCTATATTTAGTGGTATATTCATTTCTCCCCCTAGCTACCATTTTTTTCCTTGGTATAAAAAACACTCATCTTATGAAAATAACAAAGTACAACTTGGCTATCAAAGCCTCAAATGATAAATTCAATCAAATCATGCAAACCTAGAAACTATAAGATCTTTACTATTTAGATAACTTGTAAATCTATTTTTTTCTAGTTTCAGATGTTCATAAGCATCTGTGTCAACATTTTATATCACGGTTCTAAGATTGTTTAGTGAGCTAAAATCAACTTCACATAAAAAAAAATGTTTGCTTGTTTCTTCCTTGAATTTCATGTAGATAAATTGTTATATTTACAGTGTCTAAACTTTCCTAAACTTTCCCAATATCTTAGTCAAAATAATTATTCTTATGGTGCCTTTTTTTTCTTCCCATACTCTTTTATCATTCCACACTAAAAGGTGCAAGGACATTGCCTCTATGTGGCTCTTATTTTAAATGATTTCTCACTTTAATGATAGCATGATTTTCTTTAGCTATTGACCATTTGTATCATGTATCATGGTTTTTTATTCTCTTATTAAATTATTTCATAAAGATTCTTACTAATTGAATTTACATAATTTTATCGTTGAGGAAAGGGTATTTTCTCTTTCAATTGGCATGAACTAGATGAACATTTCAATCCTAACATGAATGCAACCTTTTATGCACGTCCCATCAAGTATGATGATTGACATCGACCATTGGATTCTAATCCTCTTCTCATTTCACATTGACAAATATATAGAATGAAATGGAATGGGAAAAAAAGAAGTCCACCCTTCTTTTTCCTTTTTCCATCTCCTAGCTAGACCATGCAATGGTGGGTGTGACCACACTTAACCCTTGTGATTGATGGGTCAATGATACCATTGGACAACAAAACTAATGTCAAACCAAAGAAAAATCCATTTCATAAATAGAATTGTCTTATGTCAATAATATTTTATGTGATTTTGACAATGTCAAAATAGAAAAACTTACTTACCATTGGGATGTAAGATTTTGCCTCGATGTGAAAGTATCAACATTTGTTTTTGGGTGTAAGTTTTTTGGGTTGATGTGAAAGCAGGTTTCTCTAGCAATTGTAATATGACGACATGTCAATGTCATGATTTATGGGTAATTTATGATGTTGCAATTGGCTTTGGGTTGTAATTTTTTGGGTTTATATAATAACATTGTGTTTCAATACATATATTACTTGTAGTGTTAATATCATGACTTATGGGTCATTTTAGCTTGTGGGTATTATGTATGTGATGTTAAAATTTCATTCCACATTAATACACTCATTTGCATATTAGGTGGGTATTTGTTGTGAATAATTAAACATGCATAATAATTGAAAAACATAAATAGTTTATAAATAATTTATTACAATGATAGCTTGGTTAATTTGAACATTGATTTTGATATGCAACTCCCTAAATTGATGTTATAGCATCACCTCATTTAAAAAATAACATCAACATTTACTTTTAAGTAAAAGAGTATTGGAATGTGATTTAAATTACAAATATTTCACTGAGTAATATAATCATTATTAGAAAAGATGAATCCAATTGAAGATAGTAAACATTTTGAAAATCATTATTAAAAAAATATGAAATTAGTAAAAATTTGGAGTTTCAATGAGGTTGTGACGTACTTGATTTCCTTCTTTACCAAATCACAACATATCACTGTGTCCTTTCATAATATTCTTTGTAAAACAAGGCACCAAAACAATATCATTTAATCCCTTTGAAATATTGTATTGTCAATGATGCAAATACTCAATCATAATTATTGATAATATTGATTAATTAAAATAATGGTGTCTCTACAACATCTTCAAAATTACATAGAATAAAAATCAAAAGTATGCAAAAGGGTTATAAGAAATTCAATCATAATTGCAAAAGAGGAACTTAACAATATTCAGATTCATTGATTGAACACAAATACAAAAGCCATTACAACCTATCATTATCAAATACAATATACACAACAACAATAGAATACATACCTAAATAAATGCTTGGATGGATGGTGAAATACTTCATATTAAATTTCCATTGTATAAACAACACCTAGACATTTGGAATGGAAGCCATAAAGAAATTCATTACCCAAGTGTAAGCATCTAATGTGGATGCAACCCTTGCAGGGTTATGTCATGATATGAGAAGGGTAAGGATCTACTTGCTATTTTACATTTTTACAAATTCAAAAGATAGTGTCATAATATCCAATATGGAAAACAAGAAATAAACAAAAACCCCAACATTGTCCATAATGGTGTAAGTTTAAACAAGTAGTTCCAATTATATTAGCACTAGTTCACAAGTATTCACTTGTTATAAACACTCTACTAGATTGAACATTTCATGATCCACTTCTCACCACTACATGAGGAATCCTTCATAACCATGTCATAATTATTGTACAAGAATCCCAATCAAGGCTACAATTATGGAATAGTTCTAAGTCCATATAGTATTTTCTCAACTAGGAAAACAAGTTCATACCAATAATAATCTAGCTTCACACATATCAAGACCCAACATACGATATCAATATCTACTCAAAGTTACCCCTCCCATGCTCTCACACTCATAATGATTAGCCAAATATTTACATATCCATCCTAAATCAACATGAAACTAACATATTGATGGTAAAATAAGGTAGGAAGGAAGAAGTGAAAGGAAGAGATTGCAAAATAATAAAATGAGGAATATATAAGTGATGTAGATGGGAACAAGTGGTTTGAAAACCATTACCAAGGAGTTTTTCCTCATGCCACCTTTACAATGATAAATGAGGGGTTTAACCACTAGCCACCTACGGAATCATAAAACAAGAATTTAACAATTGACACTTGGCATAGACACCATACCTCTTTAACCAATTTTTATATCACAAACCCCTTTTTTCCCTAGGAAACCATGCCATATTTATTGTGTATTATCATGCATTTCATGATTACATCATGATGGTTTCATATCTTTATGTGAAATTTGAATAAGGAAATTAACGTAGGAATCTAAAATTATATGCTAGTGGGCCTCTACCATGGGCTCTTACTAGGAAGTTTATGCACCATAGCACTTATGGAAAAATATATATTATGGGTGTTAATTACAAAAAAATCCACATTTCTTGACACCAAGAAAAACTTCTATGTACAATATTTGTACACATCAAACTATGTATATCACAAGTGTCAAAAAATTAGGGGGGGCATTAATAGGAAATATATTATATTTCCTATTAATGCCCCCCCCCTCCCACAGAGGGTGGGAGGGGGGGGCATTAATAGGAAATATATTATATTTCCTATTAATGCCCCCCCTCCCACCCTCTATATCTTAGAATAACATTAGCTTTAGTGAAACCTCAAAAAATAAAAAAGTATATTTTTTTCATCATGACATTCTCCATCTCCCAAGTTGCCTTGCAATATGCGAACATTGGCTTGGTATAGCTTCTTAACTTCATTGATTCACGCTTATTTGACTTCATCCATAGGAATTCATAATCATCCACTTATAAATCCTTAGAAATACATAATCACCCACTTATAACTTCCTATTATTTATATCCATGCTTGCATAAATATTATTTCTATAATTATTGGTTGCCTTCAAATTTCACTATGTTGGCAACTTGTCCTTTCATTTCCTTTTGCAATGATGTCCCAAGTGTGATCTTACCTAATGTAATTATTTTTAGTGATGTATGATGTTGGGTATTATATCTGAAGTCCATTAAATGAAAGAATTATTCCCACTTATATAGCATGTGCATGACTTACATTTACATCTAATATAATTAATAATCATATTCATTAATTTTTCATCTACCCATGTGTTTACAAATAGTAGGTTTTACTAAAGTTTAGTTGTGTCCCCAATGCTTGAAACAAAATCTTTGAAAAATATTGATTTGAATTGTGTTTATATTTCAGAAATGATCGCCTTGGACACTCCATGCTACTTAAATACTTCTTTCATAAATATCTTAACTTTGTTCATGAGCTTATGAGCAAACCTAACTGGGATGAACTATCAACTTTAGTTAATTTTTCCATGGGCACTACAATGAGGGAGTCATGTTACTTCATTGTCCTAAATAAATTAGTGATGAAATCCATCATGATTGATTCTCTTTTCCATCATTCTAAAAGCAATAAAGGATGCACAAATCATGCTAGAAGTTGATTATGTTCATTAAACTACTAACCTTCTAATCATTTAGAAATGTATCCAACAATATTATTTTTCATAGCTATCCAAAAACACCAATTTATCACAGCTACCATAATATTCTAGTAACTTGGATGACCCACATAAGGTACATTTTACATCTCTTTCAAGATATAATTCCTTCATTCTATGGAATTAGGCACATACACCTAACCTATATGTGTAACAAAACCATATTCTACCCATTGATACCCTTCATAATTATGTTGTGACTTCTCTTTAACTTTATGTAACTCTTCATTTACCATAAGATAAAATTTGTCTATCTCAAGAGCCTTGTGTTCTCTTTTCTTCACATTAGTCTTGTAAGTATTGATGGTATTTATACATCTTCATGGATTAAGTGCATTTGTAATTTTATTTATGTTCTATTTTATGTATTTGATCTTGAATTCATATTCATAGATCAACTCCAACTACCTTCTCTACTTCTTATTCATGTGTGGTTAAGTAAATATGCACTTTAAGCTATCATGGTTAAATTGATTTCCAATGAGGTAGTTCCTCCATATTTTGAAAGAATTCACTATTGCAACAAGATATAATTCATGTATAGCATAATTTAGTTCATTTCCTTTATGCAATAGTAATTGTAGAGACACATAACTACACGTACATCCATAATAATGACTTCTATGTCCCATTCGATACGTGCATCCATGCACAAAATGAGATCTTCATTCAAATCTATAATCTTCAAGATGGGGTAATAGGTAAGAAATTTCTTCAACAAGTGGAATATGTTTTCACACTATTGTATCTACTAAAAAGCTCTTCCCTTTCTTATAGGGAAATGTATAAGGTTAAGAAATCCTAGAAATTCCTTTAATGAACCTTTTATAATACCCAACTAAACCCCTAAATAATCTTACATTAACATATTTTTTTATTTTTTTGGCTAAGACCACTCCATTATAGCCTTGGATATTCCTTCTGAAGAAATGATGTGGCACAAATAGTGTACTTTCTTCTTATAGAAAACACTAATTTCTAAATTTATCATGAAACATAAAGCATGTGCACTCTCAACCACTATAAAATAACTACTCTTTGTGTTCTTCGTGGAATCCATAATATAATAGAATGTTGTCCAAAATTACAAGTACATATTTATCCAAGTACTTGGAAAAGGAAATGCTAAGGTATTTGGTGTGATTAAACCTAAGGGCACCACTATGAATTCATAATGTCTATATCATGTCTTAAATCTATAACTTTGAAGGGAAACAATTCACCTCCATCTTCTCTTCCTTGATATGCGTGATGTATTTTTAGAAGTTCCATGAACTTTATCTCTTACTGTTTGATATATTGGCATGGAATTGATCCCTTCTTATTGCCATGCCATGGCATTGATCCCTTCTTGATATGATGGAATTCATTCAACTTCTTTTCATGGTAATGATTGACAAGGTATATCTACTCAAAGTATTTCTTTTTTTCATTTTCTTCCTTTTTCTTTTTGTTTCTTTTTTTTAGTTTTTCTTCTTCTTTATTTTTCTAGTCAAGTTTTTTCATTACAAATTTTTTTTTATAGAAGTTGTTGTAACGACCCCTTCGTTACGACTATAAGCAAAGAAGAAGATGCAATTTTTTTTTTTTTTGAACAGGACGACAACAACGATTATGACTAAACAACACATCTGATGGCAAGCACCACACCCGCAGAATAGGTAACATACCACTATGACTCCACGCATTGGCACAAGAGCAACTGGGTGAAACATGCGTAAAACAATAAGGAGAAACGACTACCTTCCCGACACAAACATGACGATGCCTACAAGCTAAGGGACAACATCCCCATCAACACAATGGCCTCGATGGCCAGATAACTAGAACCTCTATGGTGCGCAGCCAAACGCATGAAGGCATTCGCCCCAAGCGCTAATATAAATTTACAACAACCCATGACACCCACATAGAAAGCACAGACCCCAACCGCATTATCCTTCGCCTCCTTCCCTTAGGGAGTACAATGATCCCCTCATGAGGAGTCATGACGTCCCCAGGTGATAGGCACGACTATAACCCTGGTGCTACACAACCTATCTGGACCAAGGACTCTAGATGAATCCAACTCACTAGGAGTCGAGCTACTGACAAGAGGACTACTCCCACACCCCAAGAAACATATCGACAGATGCACGATGACGTCGTTCGAAGGAAGTGTAAGATAAAACACGAATTCGCCAACAACCTGACCATTCATCAAGTCTAAACTAGTCAATAATTACAATCTATTTTACAAATTACAAATTAGTCATTAATGTACAATCTAATTTAACATTAAATACAAATAAAATTTAGCAACTCTAAATTACAAATTAGTCATTAATGTACCATCTAATTTAACATTAAATACAAATTAATTTAGTAAGTCTAATTAAATCGATACTAAAACTATAAACAATAATTACAATCTAATTTGACAAGTCTGGTTTAATTAATACAAAAATTAAATTGACAAGTCTAGTCTAAGTTAATCTAAAGGTTGTCTATTCAATTTAAAGGTTGTCTAACCAAATTAAAGGTTGTTCTATTCAAATTAAAGGTTGTATATTCAAATTAAAGGTTGTTCTATTCAAAGGTTGTTAAAAGAAGAGGATGTCTATCATAAATGCTAAATCGCTGCTGTAAAAAGCTAGTTAAAATCCTCAAAAATCTCGGTCTATAAACCATAGCCTTGATATCTCCATCTTTAAAGGAGGTTCACAGAGTGGAATATGATGATAACCATTGAGGTAATTAGAAGGGAAACCCTGAGTTTAAAAATGTGAATTTGCAATCAAAGGTATTACTAAGGCAGTTGAATATTACATAATAAAACAATTTGACCCAATAACAATCGTTGTAGATGCTATTGGTAAAGATTTGTTGTAGCTAAACATTGGCGGTATAAAATCTTCATGGATATTCACTGTACAGTCTATTAATTAAATTTAAAGATATAATGAGAACGTTGACTCTCGTAATCCAACCAATAGAATGTTGTCATCAATTTTTGGGTTTAGATGAGAAAAACTGGAAAAATCGAATTCGAAGGTCTTTGTCAAAATGACAGCAACCACCATAAAGGAAGGGCGCACACCTTGCTCCAACATATCCAAGGTATACAACTATCTATTATACACTTAAATAGGGAAAACGCTACCATTAAAATCGTTGTTATTAAAAACATTTCCCCTTAAATCGCTACGGTCTGTTTATCAGTCATTAATTGTTTTCTAAATAAGAATTCTCTGTTGAATTATTCCAATCACAACTCAATACTAAAATCCATTTCTAAATAAATAAATCTTCTCTAAACAATAAAATCGTAACTAAGTAGTAAATTTGCGGGTAAAGTGAATTGCAGTGGGTCAATTCGCAGGGGTGAATGCCGACAACAATCATGAAGTGTAGAGGTTTAACACAAGAAAATTGCAGAGTTACAAGTGATAACCGATAAGTAACAAGACTTCACAAGAAAAACCATTATTCATTGTCCAAAGTATGTTAAAGGTGCAGTCTAAAGAAAATAAATGTCAACCAATACATAGGAAAAAAGAAATGCTACCATGCATGTTGAAGACACCAAGAATAGTTGTTGGCTAAGGTGAGTAGGCGGGGTATCACTTTCACACTGACACTGCAATAGTATGGGTAAGATTTTCGGGTAGAATTTTCCATTAAAGGTGATAAAAGAGAAAAACGCAGACCTTAAAATTCTGTGGTTAAGTGTGTTGAATTTCAGAGAGTAAATGTCATTGAATAACATGAAACGCAGAGTAAAATTGTAGAGTAATGGAAAACTAGAAGTAAGTAAAAACACACAGTAAATCGCCAGAAGAAGCATTAAAAACACATCCTTAAATAATTGTCAAGAAGGGTATTAAAATGTCGGGATCAACGTAGACGATCATAAGCGGTTCGTTGCGGGAAGAAAAACAACCAAAAAGGTAATCAATTGCAGCAAGGCGCAAGACAATCACTCAACTAGGAACAACCAATAGGGGTAGACAGCTGGACAAATACATCATTCACTCATCATCCATGCATAGAAAAGTAGGGCATTAGAATCTATAGGTCATTGTGCACCGAAGTGACGACCGTCGATTCGGCTCCTGGTCGACTGCTCAAGCATGGAATGACGAACTAGGGATGAGGATGAAGTAAAAAGTGCAACCCATCACAACAAATCAATAAAACCAATCGGACAGTCACAACATTCATGGATTGAAAGACAAGGGAATCAAGTCAAGCAGCGAGCTTAAGGCTATGGGGAAATTAAGTCCTCAATTAAAATGCTAAGTCCAACACCTTCTTTACACAATTAAAAGTACAGAATTCAAAGCATAAGGTCAATAATAATCTACCATGCAGAATAAAAGTAAGAATATTGTAGCCCAAGTCGTCTGCTCTGAGTCATTTTCCCGCGTGCTCCATGCAACTCCCGCTTGCAGACCGATGAGACTTCACCGATACCTCCCAGCCAACGCTATGGGTACTCTTCTT
>JASDQU010271867.1:0-13721 GCA_032191745.1 Picea mariana
TAACAAAACTCTTCTTATTTCTTGTACATATCTTGTTTGCATTGTCTCTGTACATATCTTGTATATCTATCTGTTGGAAGATAATGTGTTCCCAGAAGAACTCTACCTATGGAAGAAAAACAAGATAAGAATGGATATCATTAGATAATACACATGAAAGGATGAAACACAAATCATGTGGAAGCTATTGCAAGACAATAATCAACAATCGAGAGGAAATTGGAAAATGACTTATGACATTTTGTAGAAGACAACAAGACGAAAGTGTGGACTTTATTAGACAAGAGAGCTAATTATATATTGTAGAAGACAATAAGAATGCAGATGGAAGCGTGGACACTATTAGATGGAGGGAGCCGATTATATGCATTCATACATGAAGCAAGGATTAGGAGGGAGCTAATCCTATGATCCATTGAAGATGATGAAGTATATATCCATGATAGAAGCCATGAAAGACAGTACGTATTCTTCAAAGAGAAGCCTTAAAGTATCCCTGGTTTTCCATCCACATCCGTGATCCTATGATGGAATATTTAGGGCATGGAATCTATAAGAAACTCCATGGACCAGAAAACTAAATAAACAGATGAAGATTCCAAGAAAGAAAGAGAAGCCAGAACAACTAGTCATTCTATCAAGAATCACAAGATTGTCATCCTGATATAAACTCAACAAAATCAATCAAGTAGAGGAACTGAAAGTCGTGATGAAGAACAATGTATGGAAGACTTATGAATGAAAGCATTGCGAGATCCAAAACTAGAGGTTCTCCTAGATGGAGTGAGAAGACTATGATGATTACTTGTTCCAGTAAACCAGAATTATCTCTACATAAGTCATTATATCATCCGCAACATCCATGAGTTGGAGTTCTACATCAGATGAATGAAAAGAATGTTCTCTAGAGAAATTGAATAAGAGTGTATGAAGAGCAATCTCAATACTTTGAGGCATACAAGAAAGAGACCCTTGTATGCAAATAAAAGAAGATAACTTGGTGGAGAACCTCCAGTGCACAGGACAAGAGTGGTGAAGATTTCCTATAACATCAAGATGATTACTCAGTAGATCAGATCTCATGATGACAAAAGAAGTGCCACATGGATATGTTCCAGTTTTCCAACAATGATATACTCTATTGTTCAGAGCTACATGAAGCCTTCACAGAAAAATCAGTGTTCCAGATTAAAGTACATTTAAAAACAAGAATTACATTATTTGTGATGAAGTCCAAAAAGGAGATAGTGGTTCTCCAATACATATCTCCATAAATGAGCAGATAAGCAGACATTTTGGTAAATCTTATATCCAAGATGAAAGAGTTTTCGTACTCAAGATGGAGCTCATGGAGATGACTTCCCTATTTAAAAAGGAAGAGATGAATCCTAGGTTGGGAGGGAGCAATGAAAACATTATTGAGGAAATTCATTTTCAAGATTGAAAAATAGTTCATCTTGGAGAGATGTTTTCCTATTCGGAAAGTGGATTGAGATTTCTGACGGACAATGATTTCCCACTGTGGTTAACATGGGAGATGGTATGGATTGTTGATATATCATAGACATCGAATTCCCATTGTGGTTAACATGGGGAGTGGTCTAGGGAAGTCTCTCTTCTTGAGGGTTACTCAAGAAGACTGGCTCGCCTCATCAGACAACGATTTCTCATTGTGGTTAACATGAGGAATGGTTTGTTTTGAAGGTTGATACATGACATTATTTTCCTCTGGTGGTTAACAGAGGAAATGGTCCGGACAATCAATCCTTAGGGTTTATACATTCTCTCAAGGGTTCACTTTGATTAGTGTAGGAGGAATGGCCCAAGGTGGGGAATGGTCCAGACTCAGCAATTGGGGACAGGCATTCGTCAGGGTTTATACATTCTCTCCAGGGTTCACTTTGATTAGTGTAGGAAGAATGGCCTAGGGTAGGGAATGGTCCAAGTACAAAAGACAGGACAATTATTCTTCCTTGCTTAAGAAGAATAGTCTAGATATCTCATTGTTCTATTCTGAGGGAAAATATTCTTTCATATCTCACAGATGTGAGTGAAGGATTGGCCCAGATGATTCATTTTATATCATAACATTGTTTATGTGCAGGTTTCTATCAGATGATTGTTATGAAGACAGTATGGTAGTAGATGTATACTACTATTGTGGATATGTTCCACTATTTGTGACTATACATTGTTGATCAAGTACTTGTCTGTTACTTGGTGTGGTAGTGTACAACTAGATTTTAGTTATGTACTACTATGGATAGACACAGTTGTGTTCTATTTTGTTTTGATTTCCTGGAAGACTGTCAACAGTTTATTGGAGATAATCATCAGCCAGATGAATGATGAACAGAGATTTTCCAGACGGAAAATGGTTCAGAGAATTTACTCTTCTAGATTAGAAGAATGGCTCTTGTATCACTCTGTGGAGTGAGCATCATGTCTGATTACTCAGATAGAGTATGGTTTTAAGAGATGATGTAGTTGATGACACTAATGATGATGATGGTGCTCATGATCTAGTCTATATAACTATGTTGATGCTACCAAGTGAATGGTAAGTTTTGTGCTCAAGACCATTACCTGTAATACATCCCTAGCTAGGAGGCAGTGTTGATATTATGGTAGTTGCGGGAGGTATTTACCTCCACGTGTAAACTTGACAAGGATAGAATATTCCAAGAAGCAAGAAGACACCCTAATGAGTTGGCTAATAACTCTAGAAGACTTGTCGGCTCAAGAAGATATTTGTATTAGGTTATTAGCCTCCAAGAGAAGAAGTCGACCAGAAATAACAATATATATTGAACAGACAGATACCCAGAATGAAAAGTCGACCCAGGCAGTTAGCCAAGAGTAGTATAAATACAAGAGACCAATTCTCATTCCGGTAGGCAGTCTTAGAATTACATTGCCCAGTCTTGTGCGCAAGTTTGAGGAGAGATTCCATTGCAGCTGTTGTAGCTAGCAGATCATGTTTGGCTTGGACTATCTCTTGGCTAGGATTTGGACTATCTGATCAACTTTTGTTAGTGCGCTATCCTTGGGGAAAGGTGTGCTACCCTTTTTTTCGATATCTAGCCTAGGGTTTGCTTATGGAATGATTCTCTATCAAGGTTAAGGTGCTCGAAGGGTGGCTTGGGCCTATGGTTGGGTGAAAAGGGTATTGCCAATGGTAAAACGAGAACATCTTTCATATTCTAACAATGACCTCATGTAAGCACGTGATTGCGGGCATGTCCAAGAGTGGTGTGAGACCACACTGTCTTTCTCCCTGCAATTAACTACCAATCGCCACGTGTCCCTTTGGAAATACTTTGGTTTTGATTATGTCCCACTTTGATATTGTTAAAGTTCGAGCGCTTTCTGTCTCCGCAATTAAGCATTACAGTTGATCTTGGGATCTCGGTCCGTACCTCTTGACCGATGGCTGAGACCTCCCTCTTTTCCTTCCTTCTCTCTGGAGCACGCTTTCCCAAATTTCCATGATCTATTGACGTGTGTCCCTTTCAAATCAACGGTCGTGGTTTTCTTCAGCAATTCAGGCTTTGGGAGTTTCAACTCCTGCCATCACTTTCTCCCAGAACGTTTTCACCTGGAATTCAAGATCTGTCGATGCATGTGTCGCATATACCGACCTGGAACTTGCTTCCTATGAAAGTACTTCCACCCGAATTCGACGATCTATCGAGACATGTTTCCTACGTATCGACGATTGTGCTTCAATTCGCGTCTTCGGGCTTCCGAAGTTTCAAATATCGCACACTCGCTTTCACCCGAAGAGCACAGATTCTTCCACGTGTCCTTCTGAATGTGACGACTATGATTCACTTCAGGTCTTCATCCAGAGTCCATGGATTTTTGTTGCATGTTCTTTTGAATAGGATGGCTATGATTCACTCGAATGGCTATTCGGGCTTCGGGAGTTTCAGCTCCTGAACACTCGCCTCCTCCTAGAGTGTTTTCCCCCAAAGTCGATGATTTGTCAATGTGTGCCTCCCACATATCGACTATTGTGACTCGCTTCGTCTCTTCAGCGATTTCACTTCCTCCTTGTCTACGAAATCTCTGAGGTGCTTCCGCTCCGAAGTTGTAGATATTACGCCACCTGTCCCTCTTGACGATGAATGGTCCCTACTCACTTCGGGACTTCAACATTCTGCTCTCTTGTATGCACCAAGAGACTTAAAAATCGCGCACTTTGCCTAGATCCAATGATCTAGAATGATCCTGCTCCCTCGTAGACAGATCTTGACCGATAACTCGTGAAATATTTATCAACAAAATGATCTTTATTATTGAAACCCCCACACATTTTTCAGATTCTTGGAGCTTTCGGACCCCTGAGTTAAACTCTAAGTAGTCAAGATGGTTTCTTCACTCATACTAGAATATCCAAGCACAAACAAAAATTAACAAAGAAGAGACATGCTTGAACAATGATTAATAAGTCTTCAAGGTATTCATCTGCACAGGAGAAAAAATAGTCAGCCACGAGCACATAGACAAATTGTAACAAACTCAAACAAATGCACAAGTTACCTAAAAGAAGCCATCAATTTCCATTGCTAAGTCCTTCTTGATATTCTATGAGGCACCCATGCTATCCACAACCAATCAAATCCAAAGACAAATCTATAATGATGAATGATGAAAAGACTAATAAATTACTCTCTCATGCTCCTAATAAATTACTCTCTCATGCTCCTAGGATACCGCTCATGATTTCCTCCTCTTTGATTTAGTTAAATGAAATGAAGTGCCAACGAACTAAAACCGCTCCCATTTAATTAATTTTCCAAAATTGGCTTGGAAAATTTATTTACCAATCTCTTATAGCTGTTAGTTTTCTCTGCTAAACTTGTAGCTCTGGTGATTTATTCTATAACAATTATTTGGTAAAATAATAAATAACTTCTCCGCTAGCAACCTGATTTCTCAATCAGTTGATATGAATTTGGTGAGCACAGTAAGTCTCTGTTCGTGTTATATTTGATAAATGTGAAAGATCCTTCGTGAAAGCCAGCGAGAGTCTTCTCTTGCTAATTCTACGAGATATCACCATGTAAAGATTTACATGCAAGGGCCTGACCCAGTACCACTGACAGATTACCCATATTTCGCTTTGGAATGGTCCCTAAACTAAATCCCTTGCCAAGCATTTGAGCCTTATCCCGAACTTGTATTTGCGAATTATCATCTATTTTCTCTGCTTTCTAGCACCTTCAAACAATACACCTTTGCATCCCGGATATTATCTTCGTGTTATATCGGATGATGAAAATTTCAAGTGGGTGAAGAATTTGATATACCTTTGACATCGAATTCTTCTATTATATTCGTCTTAGAAGTCTCTATATTATCATCGATCTTTTGATTACTTATATTATATTAGTCATTTTATTTAACGAGTTCTCTTGTTTCCCATCTTAACATGATGTGAAGTGAGGAAACCCTATAATCAATGTGTCGAACTGCAAGTTTCCTTCCAATATGGAGCTTTCCATGTGGACCAGCCACGTAGCATGTTTTCTAATCATCATTTTCAACAAAGTGGTAATTGTAGAAACTATCATATTAATCTTGCTTTCAAGCTGCTGCGACCTTTTCAATCCTTAGAAACGATCTTGTTGCCATCTTTATGTAAACACAACTCCATTATAAAGAATAACCATTAAATTTGGTGCGTGCATCTTCAAATGATATATCCATATTTTCATACTCACATACCATTGCAATTTTTCATTCATCAATGAGAATTTAAATATTAAGTGTGCTTGACGTATAGTAGCAAGAATCATCATGAATGACTTTGTAGCATGAAGTGAAATAGTTTATGAAGTGAAGGTCGAACTTTGATCCATAGAAATTATCATTGCAACAATATAATATATTTTATTATCAATTACTTTTGGCATGGGAGAAGAAACGTGGCATATGTCATAACTAAAATTTAAGTTATGAAACATATCTTGAAAAAGTGATGCATATTGGTAAAAGATGACATAGTTAATGAAAAGTAAACATAAATAAATATACAATATTATATTTATTTTTGAAAATTTAGTATGGCATGAAACACTGTCAAACTTATAACCCAAAGTTTGGTAATGATGTTATATTTAGAGAAATAGATAATGATGTTATATTTAGAGAAATAGAGGCATGCATAATATTTGGATGATAGAGTTATGACTGTAAAAATTATAAGGTTAAGAACATAATAAATGATATAAAAAAGTGATAGGTAGAGGATCATGAAAATTCCACCAAGTATCATATTAGTTTCAACAACAACCTCTAATGAACTTGTTTTTATTTGGATGAACTTGTAATTTTTCCAATAAAATATACTAACTAACGATCATGGTTATTTGTTAGTTGATACATGTTATAACTTTTGGCACAGATGTGCAGGTTGGACATCTGAGCAGGTTGGAGATGTGTTGACCAAGCCTATGTCTCGTGTAAAGTTTGAATACTTTTGAGACAAGATCGATATAGTTCAAAAGGACCTCCCTTAAAAGGGGGAGTGATGTTAATGATACTATGGTAACCTAACCAACAAAGGGTAGCTCAGTTGGGATTTTATATCCTAGGGGACTGATCATCCCTGGAAAGATCCCAAAGGTACGGTAATGACAGTTTGTTAGAGTACCTATGCATGTATATGACAACTGTGGTCAGTAGTGGTAGTTTTGTTAGTATTTTATATCCTAGGGAATCTTTTGATTCCTTGAAATATCTCGAAGCTCCGATAAGGATGGTCTCTTAGAGTACCACATAGTTGCTCCATTAGGAATTTATATCCTAGGGAAATTTATGATTCCTGGGCAGATCCCGAAGGTCCGGTAAGGACGATCTGTCAGAGTACCACAAAATGTTTTTGTTACACCTGCCTCATTCTATTGCTATATCTCGACGATGTTGTTATCTCTACCTCGTGTTGTTGATGATGTTATCTCAACCTCATGTTGATGGTGTTGTTATCTCAACCTCGTGTTGATAATGTTGTTGTCTTGTGAGATATTGATGATGTCATTGTCTCAGCCTCATGCTAATGATGTTGTGTCAGCCTCGTGCTGATGATATTGATTGATTTGGCCTCATGTTGTTGATGATGTTGTACCACCCTCGTGTTGTTCATGATGATGTACCAACCTCGTGTTGGTGAGATTGTTGTTTTAGCTTCATGATATAGATGCTAATGTTTCAGCTTCATGTTGACAAAGATGATGATGATGTTGCTATTCTAACTCCATGCTGTGAACGATGACGATGATGCTATTTCAGCTTCATGCTATGAACGCTGACGCTGATACTAGTCCAGCTCCATGCTATGAACGATGATGATATTGATGATGATAAAAACTTTTGATGATTTGTATATATGTCAGTAAGTGTTCAAGATGATGATTATGTTGTTGCGCAATCCCTCTCTTGATGATGTTGTATTGGGTTAGGTTAGTAGAATACCCTTCTTATTAACGAGGACTATTGAAATATTGTAATTGCGAAGAATATTCTAATTATAATTGAGTTATTATATTCTAGATCAAATTCTCTTTTGTGGATTGATCATGTCGGGACTTATGTATGACCAAATACCCTTTTGTGAATTGGTCAAACCATAGTTATATGGTGTTGTTTGTAAAGTCGACCCCTAGGGCTTAATAAAGTGGTTTTAACCACTAGTTGAAGAAGTCGGCCCTGCTTGGTGAAAATATATAACCCTAGCGCCTATCAACCAGTATAAATAAGAGAGGATGATGCCTCACTCTCACTTTCACAAAAGTCACTCATCTAGTGTGCACATTTTGAAGGTAGTTCCACTGAGAAGAAGGAGAAGAGAGAGGCGTATGCTTGGTCTTGGATATTCTTGGTGGTTTGGTCTTTTATCTTGGCATTGTATTGACAATCTATATTAAGGAAGTTTTAGCTAGATTTTCTCTCCATGAGGGTTTCCGAGGATAAAATGTTGAGCACCTTGTTATTGTGTTTTTCTCGGTAACCCTTCTATTATTGTCTAGTAAATTGAATTTTTTTTTAACCTAATGAAGCATAATGACAAGAAATCATGTATCGTGATTATGTAAGAAAAATAATAATATATGTCATACATGAAGAAGTGATGCAAATACGTAGAATTGTAATGGAAGACTATCAGTTGACTAATATTCTAAATTCTAAGAAATCGGATATGATGCAGAGTTAACTCACAACCAGTACTTAACAAACAGAGCGGGATTAATTCCCACGGAGTTCGAATTAGTCAAGGAATAATTCTTGACGAGGAATGGAAATTTAAACCCGCCGAGTCTGGTGACTGTTATATCAACAATGACGATATAACAGATAATAACATACCCCATCCAAGTTAACCCAAGAAAAGACTTAAGGAATATACAACTACAAATTAATTCGAAGAACTCCACGACTGTACGAGATATAGAGATAGTACGAGAACAAAGAAAATGGAGAACTCCACGACTGTACGAGATATAGAGATAGTACGAGAACAAAGAAAATGGGTGTTTCTCCCAGACAATTATTCGGCGATACGAAATCAATGTTTAATCCCGCAGTATTATTATCTTTAAATATTTGGAAAACAAGTGGGTAAGGCGAATCTACCTAAAGAAAAACCCATAAAACCATTTATGTAAAAATTTAAAGAACAGAACTTTTATAATGTTCAGACCTGACCGAGGCCTTTGGTCACTAACAGTCCGAACAACGGGTTACACAGAGGAAATTACATGCGAGTATACATAGCACTGTAGCTATATCTAAAGGAACCCTCTTGCAAAAAACAAAGAAGTATTATATGATAACAGGAGACAAAAATAATTTGTCTTCTTTAAGTAATGAAAGTGCGAGAAAATCCGAGACGAGTTTGGCATACAGAGAATGAACACACTTACTATATCTTGGGGAGATCAATGTAATACAACACTCTTAGCTTTTGGAAAAGATAAGCCATTTCCCAACGACCTCTTTCGTCAATATTTCACAACAATATTTCCGATATTCATTGTGATGTTTTGATCACAATGTGTTGTTTACATTGTTTGTTTTTAGACACTACCTTCTGTCTTACATAAGTTATTTATTTTCAACATTCATTGTGATGTTTTGATTACAAAATGTTGTTTGTCTTTAGACACTACCTTCTGTCTTACATAAGTTATTTCTACTTTTGTCTTACATAAGTTATTTATTTTCAATATTCATTGTAATATTTTGATCACAATATGTTGTTTGTTTTTACACACTACCTTATGTCTTACATAAGTTATTTCTTTTCGATTATATGTATTTTTTCTTATCTATTTTATAGTTACACCAAATTCCTAATAGAAAAGATGTAACTTTAATTATTTCTTTCAATAATAAAAAAGGATAAAGTGTTAAATATTGGCTAATAAAAAATAACATTTAATATAGGTCGAGGGAAACATGTTTAAGAAAGAAGTTTAGGTGTTGATATTTAATATAACAAAAAGAGAAAGTGTTTACAACTAGCTTACAAAGAAATTTTATGAAATAGAGGTTCAAACAAATGTGCCTAAGTCAGAGGTCCATATGTTGATATTTAATATAGCATGTGGCAAGCATGGTGAACATATAAGTGAGCACCAAATTTTGAAAAATATTTGGAAAAAGGTGAAGGAATTTGAAAATATGAAAATAACTTTTAGAATGTAATGAAGAGACACATGGTCGATATGAAAGTGGGAAGCTTCTGGGAAAATGAAATTAAGGTGGGAAGCTTCTGGGAAAATGAAATTAAGGGAGAAAAACCAAACCACTGAATGAAAGAGAAAATGATATTATTGAAAGGGAAATTAAAGCACATGGAAGATATTATTCTTTATATGATTTTTAAAAACAACGTAGTTGAATGAATCTCTATACATTATATTTAATTGAACATTATTGTGTTTGCAATTAGAGATTAGGAGAAGGTGTTGATGGAATATAAACATTCATTTGACAAGTCAAACAACTCTAAAAAAACTATCCTCCCTAATTAACAATTTAAAATTGTTTTAACTCAATATTAGATCACCCAAACTATATAGAAATAAAAAAACAACTCTTATATATATATATATATATATATATTCCAATCAATCCATTATCAGCCACACTCCACTAAAGAGCTACATAACACATATATATTATATAAGT
Organism: Picea mariana; assembly: GCA_032191745.1. Lineage (NCBI taxonomy): Eukaryota > Viridiplantae > Streptophyta > Pinopsida > Pinales > Pinaceae > Picea > Picea mariana. Next base: position 10,198 of record JASDQU010271867.1, read on the forward strand.
CTATATATACAAAATTATTAAGTATAAACATTAAACTACTATTTAATACAGCATTAACAAAATATTTCAATATTTTTTCCTTAATATATAATATAAATCAATATATACACAATTATTACCCATTATAAACATTATTATAAACATTAAACTGTTTAAGACAACTTTAACAAAAATATTAAAAAAAACAAATTGTTATATAAATCTATATATACACAATTATTAACCATTATAAACATTAAACTAAGACAACATTAACAAAATACTTAAAAAAAAAAAAAATTATTTCTTCATGGAATGTGAATTTATGTGATGCACAATGGTAGCTCCTCCTTATTTTTGCTATAAGCATCCTCCAAATAGGCAAGTCCTCAAGCTCCATCTGCCAAATCCTTCAAGTTTTGATATGTGTGGCCAACTCACGAAAGGTACAAATTCATCGTTCCTAAATTCATAGCTTATTCTGCCAAATCCTTCAAGTTTTGATATGTGTGGCCAACTCACGAAAGGTACAAATTCATCGTTCCTAAATTCATAGCTTATTCGAGATAAGATTCATTTTAGCACTATCATATAGAAGACTTTAGTAGAGTAACACTATTATATTATTCTTACAATTCATTTTAAAATAATTGCAAGCTTTAATTTGGTACAAATTCATCGTTCCTAAATCCATAGCTTATTCGAGATAAGATTCATTTTAGCACTATCATATAGAAGACTTTAGTAGAGTAACACTATTATATTATTCTTACAATTCATTTAAAAAAATTGCAAACTTTAATTTGATATTTTCAAATAAAGAAGAAGTATAAAAATTAATTTGATATTTTGAAATAAATAAAACTTTAAAAAAGTTTTTTAACAATTTTTTAATCATTTTAAAAAAATTGATGTTTACAAATAAAAAAATATAACAAACATTTAAACAATTTGATCATGAAATTTTTAAGATATATAGATGTTTTTATTAATCTCCAACTTTAAGTTTTTATATTAATTTAGATCTATCTTAATCCTAGATATGCCTAATAAATTAGAAGTTAATATAGATCCTAGTATAAAATATCTTGAAATATATTAATATTAATTTTGTTTTATCAAATACATGAGAATTTGTATTTTTCCATATCTCTAAACATATCTCTAAAACACTATATATATAGTGTTCCTAATCTTAATATTAAAATTTTGATTCAATATTAATTTTGTTTTATCAAATACATAAATACATGAGAATTTGTATTTTTCCATATCTCTAAAACACTATACTTATATATTGTGTTCCTAATCTTACTATTAAGATTTTGATTCAAAATCTTATGTTAAAATTTATAATGAGCTTTGTTTTAATCCAAAAAGTTCAGTTTTTCTATAATTGAACACATCCACTCTGGGTGAATGATAATAATATGCTTCCTTTTTTAATACTGTGTTTGCAATTTGACATATAATAACTAATTTATATAGTGTAAATACTATAAAATTCAATTTTTCTTACTTTTTTATTAAACATGTTTGTTTTGAATCATTTTTTAATATCCCACAAATCCAAATTTCACAATTAATACTTTAATTAAATTAAATTGCATATTTATGAATTTATAGGTATGTTACACATGAAGTTTTTCAAAGAAGGCCATAAATGAGATTAGCATTTTTCTCAAACATCATTGTCATATAAAACCAAAAGAATGCGTTTTACTGGTTTCATAATCTTGAGGTATCTAATAAGAAAAAACATAAAAAAGTTATGTGTGTGTGTGGGTGTGTGTTTCTACAATAACTGAGCTTACTTGTATTTTTTTATTATTTTCTAATGTATTTTTCTTTGTTAATAGTCCCAATCTATTTATATTGTCATTGAAAAATATAACAAAAAAATTGTTGCTCACCTCGTACTAGGGAAACGAGACTAACAATAGTGCAGTAAATTGTCTAAATTTTTATGAAAGATTTGTCTTTTGAATCTAAAGGATTGAAAGTAGCTACCTCTAGGAATTTGAATGCAACAAAAAGCTCGGCCTTCAAAGTAAACCAACTTACTAAGAAACCAATTATTCATGAAAAATACTAAGGAGTAGAAGGACCCATCACCTCATGCAACTGGGGTTGATGCTCGTCCACCATCGAGAGGTTGATTCTAGAAATTTTTAGAGCTAGCAGGTTCATTTTATGGTCCAGAAGTTGAATCTACATCTGCAGCTCGTCGAGTTGGAGAATAATTTCCTCTTTGTCATATTTTGTTCAGCTAGATCTCTCCTCAGTAATAGTTTCATTTGCCAATATATTTCTATGGTCTTCGGATAGTGGGACTCGTGAGAGTGGATTTCCCCAATGTTTGGGACCCAAGAACGAACATTTGCATGAACCTCTTAATTTGTGGCGAAGTGCCTAAGTACATGAACAACAACTTCAAGAAGGTTTATCTTGGCTCAAATTTGGGGAGGGGTGTTGGCATGGTACAACTCTGCCAATTTCTGAGCTCCTACAACAAGGTGGGGACTGGAGCACCCTCTTTGTTGATCAAATGAGCCTCCTTGAGAGTGGGAGGAGCAATTACCTCTTTCCGTGGAAGTCATGAACAAGGGATTTGCAGGAAAATATAAGGATGTTAGGAGGATAAGAGCGCAAGATTTTAGGTGATTATCATGTGAAGGTAAAGGAATGAGATTTGGCAAAGCGCAATGTGTGACATCCCAAAAATTAAATTATTTTTAAGTTTGAAATTTCTTAGGAAATTATTTCCGTTTTTGGTAAATTCAAAATTGAAATATTTTTTCCATTTATGGAAATTCTGAATTTTGAATTTAGTTAATTGTAATTAAGGATTATGACTATTGGGAAGATATATGATTTGAACCAACTAACTACTTGACTATGACACTTGTATGAAACAAAATATTTTATAATTATTACTGGAGGACAAATGGGACAACCATGTTGAAATCAACTGACCATGACTCCATGAGTGGGGAACATGTTGGAACTACCTCAGTGCTGACTGTTACAAGTGGAAAATAAAAAATTTGGCCATTGGAAGCCCCTGAAAATTAGGGATTTGGAAAGCTGTTAAAAGTCCCAAGGCGAGGAAAAAGACCTAGGCAAAAGGGACTTTGGATATATGGCATATGGGAGGAGGTAGGATGCTGCCTAGTATTCCAGGAAAGGAAGGATCTCTTGTTGTTGCGAACACTACTTGTTGAGTGTGAGGAAAGGAGAAGACTGCTGAAACTGAAATTCATTTGCTGAGGAAGAGTTATGCGTTAGCCCTCATGGATTCATGGTCTGGCTAGGGTGTGAACATGACAAGTGATTTGGCTGCCCTGTACTAAGGTTAGGAGGAACATGGTTGTTCCATTTGTTTTTTAGTAACCGTTTAGATATGTTAGTTACTCCTTCTCTGGTTAATTTTTTATGAAACTTTCTATTTGTTGGGTGAAATGGTTAATATGTATGTGTTGCACTGTTTGAAATTAAATTTTGTTGGAATGATCTAACTATAGGATAATTCCTTACGATATTAA
>JASDQU010271868.1:0-15267 GCA_032191745.1 Picea mariana
GATAACCTGCATGAAGGCTGCCTCTGGTTCCATGGGAGCCTTACCAGTGCCCTCTGGCCTCTCATATCTGTCTCCCCACATCCTCTTTGCCTTCTGGGTCACTCGTTGAACTCATCGACTTTAGTCACAGGCTGGTAGGACTAAAGCTCTGATACCATTGAAATATCCCTGATCCGGATGACCAAGATATTTGCTACTGTTCTACTGCTCTGGCGTGCAGATCTGATACACTGGGGGTTTCTGGATGCGTTTTAGATGGGTGATAGAGATGTTCTTCGGTTATAGTGTTTGCATGTTGGTTATTATGGTTGCATGTCGTTTATTACAAGTGCATGTTGCATAATGAGGGTTTAACAATCATAAAAAGACGCATGCAATAGTGTAGAATGTCAACTGCTCAATATTATGAATAATAATAGTGCATGCATGGTAATACAAATCGCCTACTGAAATATAGAGACTAGACGTCAGTCAGATCTCATGGATCTGTACTGGAATACAATCAAATGACAAAAGAAATACCCGTGACCGCAAGAAGACAACAGATCTGCTGCATGCACGGATAGATAGGCAAAAATGAACGATCCCGGAGAAGCGCGGTGACCGCTATCAGCTGGAAAACTCGATCTAAAGAATCCACTGTCAGAATGAACTCGAAACTGCTCCAATCAATGCGCCCTGGCCTCTGCACTGGAAATAATGTCTGACGGAACTCCGATCGGACCTCTACGACACTAGATCTGGACCCCTGGGGGGTTTGCGCCCCTCCTAGGGCACTGAATGCGCCCCAAAGGATTCCATCGTCGGAATCTGCCGCTATGTATCTCAAAACGATCGTCTCGTCCAACAATGAAATGGGTCGGAAGGGTTTGGCCGGATCTAATAGGAAACCCCTGCATGTAATGCCAAACGTCTGTCCGGGATGACTGCGCCCAAAATGGCTGTATGGGTCGATCTGCAAGATTCCACTGTCGGAATCTGATGATGAATGGCTCAATGGAAGCGCCCTGGCTGGATCTCTACTGGGTCGGAATGAATCTGCAATCGTGACCACGGTCTACTGCAGATCTCTGAATCTCCAAAATGACTTGCGCCCTCCTTGGCTGAGCTGCGCCCTCCACAATAATCTCTCCTGAAAAGAACGGCGAAATACTTGGATGGTATCTCCGATGGGCTAGGGTGTGTCTCTCAACACCGAAACCGATCAATGGTGGTGGTTTCCTTCAGAAATCCACAAAACAGTAAGGTCGGCTCTCCTCCTCCTCTCGGAAGTCTCAACATCAAATCATAACAATGTATAATCAATTAGGTTGCTTTACCCTTCCTTTATAGCTTCCCAAAACCCTAATTCGTTGTTGACCTTTTCCCTCCAAGTGACTTACTTTATTTTATTATTCCTTGATTAAATCACTTAATTAATTAATTACTTAACCATTTTGCCTCTAAAAAGTGATTTATCCATCCTGATGGCTTCTTCGGCCACTAAAAGTCACGTCTCATTATCTTATCCTGTAATGCACTTCCTCTCGATTCCGATGAGCTATTACACTAAGAGGTTTCACCAAGTAATATGCCCATTATGACCTTCTTAGTGAATTTAATTAAGATATGACCCATAATAACTCAAAATTACGGAAATCGTCGGAATGCAACGAAACCAAAGCCCAGTTGTGCGGAATGGATCCTGATGATGAACGATACAAGTCAGGCCCAAATAAACTGCTTCTGGCTACTCGGGTAGGCATAACACACTGAAATGTTGTAATGTTATAATGTCCCAAAATGGGGACATTACACATAAGATCATTTGTATCATCGAGGTTAATCGTTCCTTCATCTTCTTGTGTAGGAGGAAGACAAGTGTCAATGACCTCGCCTTCATCAAGCGGGATCAAAGATAGCGGTACCTCAATGTGTTGTGCTTTATCATAATTCTTCTTTCTTCTTATGGACAAGCCCCTCCATCGCCTCTTCATCACAAGAGGCTTGATTCTTAGTGCATAGTTCTTTGCTTGCTTTTCTTCAAGGGGACTTGTCATATTCAAGGTTTCCTCTGATACTTCTTCACTTTCAAGGTCATGGAATAAGGGATCATCAAGGTCTTTGAAAGGGTCACAACTCATCATGTTCTCATCTCGATGTGCAGGAGGAGCAGAGGTTTGTATATCCTTATCAAGTGGAAGAGCAAATACTTCATCTTCATCATATGTCTCATCTGGATCTTCTTCAAGATTTTCTTCATATATGGTCTCCTCATCGATCGAAAAACCTTCTCAACAAAGAGTGTGTTTGAGCTCTTGGAAAGCATCTTGCAAATTTAGAGTAGCTGGCCGATATTGCCTGAGAAATTCTTCAATGAGCTTTGTAGAAGAAGGGATACTCTTTGGATCACATGAGTGTGCAAGCCAATCCTTTTGACTTTATTCCAATGAAGATACAAAAATTTTCATTAGCACATCCTCATGTAGCACATCTTGGCTTGAAACATACTTCATAAAATTGGCCACATGGGTGATTGTTAGAGCTGGATCACCATCAAATTTGGGGCAATTTGCTCTCCATTCCGTTGGACAATGATTTGGATAGCCAGGGACATTCTGAACATCAAGAGAAGGATACACATTATGGAATGCCCATGGTAAGTCCCGTGAGGCCATGGTTCCATCACTTAGGGTAATACCTCAATGGAGCCGCTAGATGAGCTCAAGGCTCACCAAAGGATGGAAAAGGATAAGGGAAAATTGGGTTCTGGGAAGGTGGAGTCGCCAGATGAGCTTCAAAATGAGCTCATCAAGAAGGGTGGAAAGGGAATGTCCCTTGGGTGGAGTTGCCAGGCAAGCTAGGGGATAAAGGCTTTAGGATAGCTTGCCAAAGTGTTGTTAGGGTTCGGAAGAGGATTCAAAATCCTCCCCGGCAACGGTGCCAAAATGTTATAGCGCAAGTTGTAGGTTGGGCAAAGCCCGACCCAATCCCAGAACAAGTGCTACAACTTGGGAATCCTACACCCAATGTCACCTTGATGTAGGTCCCACATTTTAAGGGTAACTAAGTCAATCTAGGGAGGCGATCCCGGTGACCCTAGGGGGATTGAGATGAAGATGGAGATGGATGGAAGTGAAGCCCCTATAGGTCAAGTCTAAATGGAATGAAGGGTAGGGAAAGATGCCTTGTAAGTCAAGTAATGGCTGTCCCACAGGTATAGTGCTTTTTTGGATGATTGTACCTGCCCGAGACACAAGAAAATACACCTTGCAATAGTATATGTTAGTTGGATCAGCAAGTTAAGCTTGCTGTCCCTAATTTGCAGCAATAGATGACAATATATATCAGCAAGAAAAATATACTATGAGTTGCTCAATAAGTACTAAAGATCAAGTAGAAAATGCAAGAGAAAAACTAGTAATTGACTAGCCAAACTCAAGATGAGAAACCAATACTCTTTAGCATAAAAGATAATGCTGTTGTAAACACTTGTCTGCAACAAATTATATCAGCCTTATGGCTATAACATTCAATGTATTACAGCAAGAAAATCAGCCACTGAAATCCCCTCAAACTTTGCCAAAAAATGTGCTAGGCCAAGGAGAGTAAGTGTACAAACTTTGGACGGAATCCAATGGTTGATAAGAGAGTTATTAAAGCAAGTAAGTTAGGGTTTTTGCAGCCCTAATGGCTGAAGATGTAATTCTATAACAACAAGAAGAAGTAGTGGGAGAGAGGAGATGCCCTAGTAGGGGAAGAGTCCTCTCAATTAGGCAAACCAACTTCATGCAAGAAATCTTTCAAAGGACCGAAATTTGCGTTTCCCAAGACAACAATTTTATATCTTCAATGCAAAAAAGTATCACTAGTGCCTTTACTATTGGGTTAATGGAGTCACAAGGAGCTTAGACAAGCTACCTCCTTGGGGGTGTAAGCCCTTTTACTTTCCAAGACAAGTTTCTCTAAGCTAGGGTTTAAGCCTAAGTTGCAGGAAACGCACCCCCCCCCTCGGTTTCAGGCAGGAAACTGGTACGAAACTTGGAAACCGGTACGGTACGGCCAGGAAACGCCCCCGACCGTACCGTACGACGTTTCCAAATCGGGAAACGTCGTACGGTACAGCCGACGATGTTTCCTGGCTGTACCGTACGACGTTTCCCGATTTGGAAATGTCATACGGTACGACCGACGACGTTTCCTGGCCATACCGGCCTGTACGGCTAGCGTTTCGGGCGTCTTTGAGGCGAAATAAGAAAAAAAAAAGGGGCCATGGGGCCCCCAAACAGTCAAATATAATTTTTTTTGCATTTTTTATGTTTTTCTTGCATCATTATTGCATTTTTTTTGCATCATTATGTTTTTTTTGCAATATAATGTCTTATTTTAAAAAAAACTATATATATATATATTTTTTTAATTTTTTTATATACGGCGTTTCCCCGGACGTTTCCATTTTTTTGGGGTCTATTTCGTACCGTTCCGGTTTCGGAAACTTGGAAACGTTTCCCCGTTTCGTGCAACTTAAGTTTAAGCTAAAAGGGTGTATGCCCTTATATTTCTCTTAGCAAACCCTTAATCAATGAGATGAAGCAATAAAATGGTGAAGAGTATGGTGGGGGTGTATGCCCTTATACTTCCCACCTAGCTCTTAGCATAACAATACTTGAACTTGAAAAAATGATAGCATAATAGTAGAAAAACATACCAAGATCAAGAGAAATGCCAAGACAATCCACCACATGAGCTAGAAAATAATCTTCTAAGGCTAGCACATCACTTCTTCCATTAACCATTCACAAAATAGCAATAAGACAAGTGCACAAGAGGTAAAAGAGCCAAAGAGGGCAAAAATTTCAGACCAAGTCTCTCACAAGAGGGAGAGTTATGTTTAAAATGAGATCTTATGATCTCTATTTATACAAAAATTAGCTAACATAGGTTGTCCACAAAATAAGGAGTAAAACACAAGATTAGAGGTCAACAACCCTAATCTTGCCCCCTTAACAAAGTAATATTAAACAATTCACTTAAAATTTCATCTTTTGCACAAATTAAACCCTAATCTAGGATGACATCATCCCTTTAGGGGACGTTTTGCCACTTTGAGGAAGTAGTTGATGTTGGAGAAGTGTGGATGGGCCTCCAAAGGCCATGTGTCAAGCATCTAAGTGATCTCATCGTGGTGAAGACCCTCTTCTCCTCAAAACGTCCAAGTGTAAATGAGTGACACCTCACCACCATGCCCTAGCCCCCATAAGCATGACGTCAAGTGAGAAAATAGGACGTTTTACCCCTCCTGGACATACCGTTTGGCTGGTAAGGGGTGGGCTAGGTCATCTAAGTCATCATCAAGGCCATCCAAGTCATCTCTCTCTCATCTGGCATGCAGGCCCCTGGCATCCAACCTGTGGGCTTGTAGCCCCATGAAAGCCCAAGCTAGGCTTGTTCTCCCAAAACTGTCCACTAGCTAGGTCCTGCAAAGACAAATGAACACGCCCTCCAAGGATCTCTAGTCATAACATCATGATAATTGGATCCAATCAATAAATAAGACATCTAAGCATGTGCATCAAAGATTACTATATCAAACAATTAACAGCTCAAAGACACTATGCAACTTGTCAAGCTTAAGAATGGGAGGGTTGATGAGGCGTCCTATTGGGTAGATCTTGCCCTAGGTCAAGGAGAACTTCCGAGACATCCCTCTCTAAGCCATGTAAAGTGGATGAGGTGGTTGGGGTCAAGACTCAATGGGCATATGGCTCATGACATGTAAGGGGTTGTAGTGTCTCTTTCATGGGTGCCTTTGTAGAGGGTGTGTGGTACCTTAATCTGCAATGCACTTTTTCAAGCCCATTAATTGCCCTTCATATTTCTTTTTTTATTTTCTTTCAATATTAGCATAAGGAGAGATTGAAGGTCACTGTGCTGGCGTGGTGACCAGACGATGGCAATGTCACCCACAAACACCTAGTGGAAATGAGAAGGCTGGCTCGTGATCTTTCTCTCAGCCAAGCAACTGAGAGCCATTGTCCTGGTTTGGTGACCAGATGACGACAATGTCATACCACTAGATATCCATGGACGTGATAGGCAGGGTCGTGATGAGACCCCCTATCCTTCAACTAACCTTTTTAGCATTTATTACAATTTGGTTCCCCTTTATTCAAAGATAAGCGTTTTATTGCTTTCTTGGGTGATCCCTAGGCGAACCATCTGGAAGGTTCATATAAGGCTTTTATCTTTTACCCAACACCAACCCCTTTGGGCCTTCATCCCCTTCTTCCCATAGAATGAGGGATAACCCCTTCTTGGGTCAATACACCCTAAAATCCCATGAGATAAGGAAATGGAGGGGAAAAATGATGGAAAGTGGTAAGTATGGTCGAGAACAGTACGATGGTTCATCGAGGGAAATCCCAATAATAAAACCATCCCCAAGGAAAACCACTTACTAGGGGACAAAGTCAACCACCAAGGTGAAGCAGGGCAAAAGGCATAATGTCCAAGCACATATCATGAAATCTAGAGCAATCTAAGATACAACATAATCACATGGCTTAAGAATTGAAATGATGCTCACCATAATACTGACTTGTACCTCATGGAGTAAGGCCCACTGCCTTCCGGAAGCCAGCTGGTGTGGTGGATGCCATCTATAAAACTATGACCATTTGTGGTGGTGAGTGGGTTTTCCATTTGTGCAAAAGGGTATTGCTGGTCATGTAGTCTCTCGAGACACCATATCTGCAACTGGAGGGCCTTGAGACATCATCTCTTTAGTTATCCACAAAATGGGGATAACAAATATCATGCTTACCTAAAACACTGGCCCTTGGCTAACACTAATCTAATTTATTCATCTTAGTGGCACATGCAAAAGTTTCTTCAGTGTTAAGAACCTTTTGTACAAAGTCTTTAGTTGCTAACCTTGTTAAGTTTTCGTCACCTAGCACCCGACTGTTAATTCCGAGCAAACCAAATTTACTGAATAAAAGTATAGCTAGGTTATCAATGATAAATTCAACGGAAGTATAAAACAACAACAGAAACAAAACACACAATGCACATGAGACATTTGGGTAAACACCCCTGGAAAAAACCCTGGTGGGAAAACTAGTTCTGAGTTTGATTTTATTGCTAAAAATCCCGGGCTCCCGTCCAGGGATAATGGCCCATTAGAGGAATACAATGTTGCAGTAGATAGCCTAGCCTACTTGGCTGCTATCTCTCTTGCTGCCCTTCACACTTCCTCATCCTTGCCCACTCAGACACAAGTACATGAGCAAGACTCTGTCTTGCTCCTATGCACTCATTTTAGTGCCTCTCACTCTCCTTAGATCTGCTTTTATAATCCCCTAATGATTAAAACCCTAACCCTAGATCTCAATGGCCAAGATTAGTTCTTGAATCTCACGATCTAACGATCATGACTTAATCTTTCGTTAAGATGACTTAAATCACTTAAGTCACCCAATCTTACAAAAGTCACTTAGTCATTATATAAAAGCCACTTTAAAGAGTGTCACTCGGACACCTTCGCATGCTAGGCACTGCCAATGCGGAAGTACTTGTCCGAGCTACCCCAAAAACTGACATTCCCTCTTAGCGAGGAAGGTATTTCTGGAAGAACCTCCTGGATCAATCTTCGACCCCATCAAATCTGCTCTTGATGTAGCTGCTCCCTTTGAACTGGAAGACCCTCTTGCTACCTCTGCTGCACTATGATTTGATCTATGATCCAAGATCCCATTGGAGCCCACTCCAGGCTGTCCCAACACCCTGTACAACACACCCTCCCCGATGCCAAGCCTCACTATTACATCCTGGGTATCTGCTCCCTCTAAACATATGAGTACTTGTCCATCCTCGAACATCATTGCATACCCCATGTCCTCCAAGGTTGATACTGAGAGCAACTTAAGCCCTCAGACATATATTACTCTTGCCTCTTCCATAGAACCACCTGACTCTAGCTGGAATCTCACACATCCAACCTCCTTCACTGCATGCATGGTGCTAGCCCCACTCCTCACATGCCAGTCTGACTCCGTCTCTGAAACACCAAGAAACATCGACCTCATTCCCGTCATGTGGCGAGATGAGTGACTTCCCACAACCCATCCCCAACGCTACCATCTCGACAAGCTGTTGAAAACTCAAAACTCACTTTTCAGACCTGTTGCCTAGTCTTGCTGCCCGCTGCCTAGACCCTTGCCTAAGGCTGTCCGTAGCCTCCTGCTGTTGCCCAGGTCCTTCTCTGGCTGCCCGAGCCCTTTCTGCTTGCTGTTTGGCTATCTTAGCCTGCTGCCCGACAGTTATACCCGTTGCCTGGAAGAATTTTTGGCATTTTTCTCGTTGCCTGGACAATTCTGGGGCTACCCGAAAATTTCTAGGCAGTCTACGACTCTGCCCACTGCCTAGGTAGTGTCCGGACCTGCCTGGCCCCTGCACTTGGTTGTTGGGTGGCTTTGAGAAAATTTGCAGTTGTCTTTCTTCTGTTTTGCAGCTGCATAACACATGTGCCTCTCCTTGGCTGGCGCCTACCCCGCCCTACCCTTGCGGCCTACTTTGTCCAACAATCTGGCAGCTCCACTTGAGCCTTACTTTGCAGCAGCGTATGGCTGCTCTCCCTTGCCGAGCTTGGTTATTACCTCCTGTTATCGCACAGTTTGTAGTTTAGGTTATAGGCTAAAGGATAGAGATCAAACTGGTGTAACAAGAAACTTCCCCACCCAATGTCACCTCGATGGGGAGGTTCTTTCTGTTTAGGGACAGGGGAGACGTCCCCAGCAACCTGGGGTTTGAAGAGGCAGAAAGTATAAGGTCAAGTTTTAGAGTTCTCTCCTCACAGGTTACCACCAATGTCAGATGGTCCGGCTAATCAGCCAATAAATGAAGTGTATGCTCTATTGAAAACACCTGCCCGGAACAAGACAACAACAACACAATATATATATGCAGGCTATAACTCAAAGGGTTAGTACTTCAATGACTATCTGCTATTATTCAATAAGCAATGTAATGCAATAGATATAAAATGAAGTCAACGTTTTGTCAATTAGCTATGAAAGACCATCAATTCATCAATATCTAAGGAGATGACTAAGCCAACAATGTATCCAATCAACAATTTGCTCAATAAATGCTTGAAATCATCATTTAATTGCTTATATCCAACTTTTGTTGCGTCAAGATGAAATATCCAACTGTGACGTCAGCCCTAATTAGGTTAGTTTGTTAGTTAGGGTTTCAAGTTTTAAGTTTTGAAAGTAGTTTTTGTACACTATAACTTCAACGTTGGAGGTCAAATATCAGTGCCTTAGGGTATATGGAGTCAAATAAGAAAGGGCACAAGATTTTGAAAGGATAATGATTTAAAGACTAGAAGGTAGGGTTTATGGTGCTGCAAAGGCAGGGCCCTAGAATCAAAACCCTAGGGGAAAGAGGCTCACTCCGGTGTTGCTTAAGCAAGGCATCGTGCTCTTTCCTCCTCTAAATCAACTTGGCAAAACGGCTAGCCTAAAGAATAAGTCTAAGGGAGAAAGTGTTGTAAAGACAAGGCTTTCAAACCCTAGAAGGTAAAAACCCTAGGTGTAGATAACCTAGGCCTAGGACGTCACCCTCTTTCAACCTATAAACTTCAACGCTAGCTCAAGGGAAGAAGCAAGATAAGTGTAGCAAAGGCTAGGCTTAATCTCTTTCCTTCAATGGCTAAAAAAAAATCTCTCTCTAAGGGGTCATGTAACAATGACCTACTTGTGTGCTTGTTACCTAGGGTTTTAAATCAACAATATTATAAGCAAATGCAAGAAATTATACCTACAACCATTCAATTAAGAAGTTTTGAAAGAAAATTTACTTACATGTCATGAAGAAAAGCATAAGCAAACCCTAGTTGTAAACCTTCCTTGAGAGAAATGCCATAAAATGCCAAAAATATCCTTCCATTAGCAAGTGCGCCTCACTTATGCAACAAATATACCCAAGAAGGGCGCAAAAATCAGACCTCACAAGTGTGAGTAAATTGTGTTATGTTAAAATGAGGGAAAACATCCTCAATTTATATCATCCAATGACCTTTAATTAAAATTAGGTCATTTAAAACAGCCGACAAGGCTAATAACTAAAAATCATACTGTTTTACATTAAACTGCTAAAAGAAAACCCTAAATGAGCAATGAGCAATACGTCTAGCCCATTTGAGGGAGACGTTGGCCCTTTTTAGGGCAAATCACATCACTGGATGACAAACGTTGGCCCTCTCTGGGCCTCCAAACTCTGCCACATGTGCCAAACTGCCCTGCAATGCTACCACGCGCTGGAGGTGACGTCAAGGATCTCTGGAGGACGTCCTGGGTCAACAGAGGGACACGTTCCACCTGCAGTGGCTCAACCCTCTAGGGTTGGGCTCAACGAAGGCGTCCTGGATGAAAATGTCTTTCTTCTTCTCTTGTGCAAAGGCTCGACCAATCACTGTCCTGTCTTTGTTCTTGATGAGGTCCCAACAACCATCTGATGGGCTCTTCGGCCCCATGGAGGTCCGAACTAATCATCTCCCCATGCGTACCGGTCTACCTGGTACCTGTCCGTCGGGCATGGTCCTGCACATCAAAAACTTCGCCCTCCATGTGCTCATTAGTCCTCGGGATCATAGCAATGTCAATCATATTTCATCATTAATTTTATCAAATGCATGCATAAGACCCCTAGCATATCATCTAATAGCTCAAAGACATTACAATGACCTACTATACAAAGCTGAAGAAAAAGACAAAGTGCCCTATTGGGCCAGCATCCATAAGAAAAGGAAAGTTCCCAAAGGATATCATCCAAGCCATGTAGTACGAGGTGGTGTGGTCTAAGGATGTCCAGACATAGTGAAAGACAAGGGTGGATATTATCCGTGGGTGCCTTTGTAGGAGGTGAGCTGTACCTGTCATGGATGCAATTCTTTCCAAGCCCTTTATTGCCTTTATTCTTTCTTTTCTTTATTGCTTTTTCTTTCTTTTTATTTCAAGGTCTGACTGGAGGACACTACCTTGGCGTGGTGACCAGAGCTGACAGTGTTACCCACGAGTTCTTTCATAGAGATGATAAAGCTGGCTCATGATGAGACCCCCTTTCCCTTGGCCATGCAACCAAAGGTCACTGCCCTGGCGTGGTAACCAGATAATTGCAATGTCATACTGCTAGGTACCTATGAACATAATGCACTGGCTCGTGATGAGACCCCCCATCCTCTTGGTTAGGTCTTGTTTTATTGTTATTTTTCTTTGGGTCCCTCTTGTTTCTTATTGAGAGGCCTTTTATTGCCTTCTCGGGGATCCCTGGGCTAGGCATCTCTAGGTTTTATTTTTATGGCTTTTATCTCTTACCAGCTGCTTTTACCCCCTGGGCCTTTAGCCCCTTCTTCCCACAGGATAAGGTGTAACCCCACAAATAGGTCATCCTAATGTCCGGACTAGGGGAATGGGATAGATGAATGGGAGATAAGATGTAAAAGTGATATAATGATGGGAGCGGACGATGGCTCTTCAAAATCCCCCTTGGTAGCTAACCAAAACTTACGGGTACAAGCTTGCTAGGGTACCCCGTCAATCCCCCAACCATGGTCAAGTGGGTTAGTGTAAGATCCAAGTAGTTGTCAGAAATGAAAGGAATCTGATGCATATATCTGAAAGTTATAATGATCAAACATGACACATACCATGATACCTGGACCAACTACCTCATGGAGCAAGAGTCTTTTCCGGTGCAAGTCCAAGCTGAAGGTGATGGATGCTGCTGCTGCTGATAGGACAAGTGTGATGAAGAAGAAGAAAGATGGGCCCTCCAGGGCCATGCTCAGGTCAATCCTACTCTCGGTACTCCATGTCTAGGACATGTGGGCCTCGAGACATGATCTCCTAGTTATCCCTAGAAATCGGGGATAACACCTCCGACAACTCTCCTTTGGTGGCACTGCTACCGACGACGGTTTGATTTGGCTAGTCAGCGACCTCTTTTCCTCTAGCAGCCAATCTTACTCAGCCACCTCCATCGGCTCCAGTACTTAGCCGCTACAACAACCACCCAATCAACGTCTTCTTCTGCTGGCGGCTGCCTTCAGCGGTTAGTTTTGCACTGTCTACCTCCACTAACCCTGCCCAATTGTCCAGCTCGTGGCTTACTCTTCACAACAACTCCACTCTGCCTAAGCTTCGTGCGGGATCCGCCCCTCAGCTGACGACTTTCTGTTGGGCTGCCTCCCACATCCTCCACGTCGTCACTTTCACAACACCTTCCAGTTGCAACTCCTAGCCGGAGGTCACAACTGCTCCCTGTCCGCTCATGTTCTTCCTAGCTGCTTGACGCGACTTCAACTACAACTGTTGCTGCGTTGTCTCTCATCTGTGGATGGCTCCATCCACACAATGATCAACCAATCCTTACCGAGCGCCTCTTACATCTAGCAGTTGTCACACACAGCTCTACGCTCGATCAATCCTTAGATCTGTTGGTCGATCTACCCTTCCCACTCTCACAACATATCTTGCAGCATACAACTCGTACAATTCGTACAGTGTCTTTTTACGACAACCATACTGTACGACCTTTTGTATTTTTTGGGTTTTCTATTACCCACAGCTATAGATTTGCAAACTTAAAAAAATTTCCCGCAGACTGCAATTCTTGCTGCGAAATCTCGCCTGTGCAAAACTAGCTTCCTTAGAGTCTCAACTCTGATACCATGTTGACTTTTCGTAACCTAGCACTCTACTGTTAATTCTGAGCAAAACAAATTTATTGAATTAAAGTACAGCTAGGTTATCGATGATAAATTCAGTGGAAGCATAAAACAACAACAAAAACAAAACACGCAATGCACACGAGATATTTGGGTAAACACCCCTGGAAAAAACTCTTGCGAGAAAACCAGTTCTAAGTTTGATTTTATTGCTAAAAATTCTGGGCTCCCGTCCTGGGATAATGGTCCATCAGAGGAATACAATGCTACAGCAGATAACCTAACCCACTTGGCTGCTGTCTCTCTTGCTGCCCTTCACACTTCCTCAACCCTGCCCACTCAGACACAAGTACATGAGCAAGACTCCCCCTTCCTCCTGCACTGATTGTGTGCCTCTCACTCTCCTTAGATCTGCTTTTGTATTCCCCTAATTACTAAAACCTTAACCCTAGATCTCAATGGCCAAGATTAGATCTTGGATCTCACAATCTAACGGTCACGACTTAATCTTTCGTTGAGATGACTTGAATCACTTAAGTCACTCAACCTTACAAAAGTCACTTTAGTCATTACATAAAAGCCACTTTAAGGAGTGTCGCTCGGTCACCTCCGCATGCTATGCACTGCTAATGTGGAAGTACTTGTCCAAGCTACCCCAAAAACTAACAAACCTTCCCTTATTTTTGCCAATAGAACCATTTCTCTTATACATTATCTTGCAGACCTGTTTGCAACCTATAACATTTTTAGGCAATTCAACAAGCTCCCAAGTCTTATTTCTTTTTATTGTATTATATTCCTCTTGCGTTTCTTTTTCCCTCTCTTTCTTTCCATGTGCTTCTTCAAACGAAGTAAGCTCATGTGGGTTCAAAGTTGTTGCTATCAAAGAAACATTTACTTGATGTGAAGTTGATTGTTGTAGCGTTCTTGACGTCATGCCTTCTTAATTGGTCAGTGGTAGCTTTTGTAGCTTTGAAGTCCTTGTTTTTTGTAGATAACACTTTGGGATTCTCTTGAACTTTGGAGATTATCTGTTATTGCTTGCCTGGTTGGCACTAGCCTCCTCATCATCACTTGACATTCAACTTGTCTTGCCTTCATGTTTTAGATTGCCTTCCTTTTCATATGTTGATGTCTATACTTCATGCCTTACACAACTATCCCTAACTTTTCATGCTTCTCTACCCCCACTGTTGCCATTGGTGTCATGTCTCGTTCCCAAGAGTAGGCCAGCTGTTATGAACATAAATATACATTTAAAATAGATATTAATAACATAATAATTAAATAATAATTATTAATAATGAAAGAACATGTCTCAAAGGACATGACTATTGGTTAAGGGCACCCCTGCCTGGGTATATAAATGAGCCTTCATTTTCAATTGTATATCATCTTATCTATTCATATTTTATACATTATTCCTGTTATCGCACGGTTTGTAGGAAGGTTAAAAGAGCATGAGTTAGGGCTTAAAACCGGCGTAACAGGAGCTTCCCCACCCACTGTCACCTCGATGGGGAGCTCTTTCTATTTAGGAGGGCTAGTCCAAGGGAGACGTCCCTAAGGCAATCTGGGTAAATGAAAGGCCAAAGGGTAATGGACAAGTCAAAGAAATTCCCTTTCACAGATTGCTGCCCAGGAAGAGATAGTCAAAGAGAACAATCCACTGATGATGCACCTGTTTGCGAGACAAGACAAATACAACTAGAATACGTGCTTGCAGTGGGTTAGTACTTCATAAGCATTCAAGACTATCTTTCAAATATATATATATATGAGCTAATGATCAAGTGCAATTGTTGACGAAGTCAATGATTGCTAAGCAAAGATAAATAACTTGTGTCACGTCTTCAACAAAGCATAAGAGGTGATAGCATTCAATGTTTGCAATTAAACCATGTATCATATCATTAATGCAAAATTCAGCTCATATACATAACATTGCTGCGTCACCTATATTGTTTCTGCAATAGGTATGACGTCAAGCATTCATTTAGGTCAAAATCATGACAATTGAGTGAAACGTTTTGTCAAATAAACTCACATATGCAAATAATAACTCAATGTCAAACAAGAGGGCTGCTAAATGTCACAACGTTTGCAAGTATAATCAAAATCAAAGGGTATGACGTCAGCCCTATACAAATTTTGTTGTTCTGCAGGTTAGCTAGCCAAGGAGCAACGTTTTGTCAATCTCAACTAGCAAAAATGCAAATAAACTCCACGGCTATGATGAGAAGACAAGGCTGCACCTTTCTATCCAAGCAAAAGTTCCAAATTAGCAGGACGTCATCTCATTTAGGTTAGTTAGAAATCAGCTAGGGTTAGACGCTAGGTTAGTAGGGTTGCAATTTTGAAATAGTTTGAAAGAATTTAGGGCATAACAAGCTCAAGCATTCATAGACTAGTGCCTTGGGTTAATGGAGTCAATGGAGATGTGACTAATGGTTTAGGAAGGGTTCAAACTTAAAGACAAGAGAGCTAGGGTTTGATGGTGTTGCTATAGCAAGGCCACAAACCCTAAACCCTAAGAAGAAAAGGCTTACCTAGGT
>JASDQU010271874.1:4956-15239 GCA_032191745.1 Picea mariana
AAGTTCTATGTGTATGAATATCTTGGATTGGCGTCTACACATATCTTATTGAGTTGGTGCTCAGTTGAGGAGATTGGTGTCTCCAATAGGTTGGTGCCTACATCTTGTTGAGTTGGTGCTCAATTGAGGAGATTGGTGTCTCCAATAGCTTGTTGAATTGGTGCCAAGTTAAGGATATTGTTGTCTCTAGTAGGTTAGTGGCTACAATATTTGTAACATTAGGTTGGTGCCTACAAACATTTATAAAGATAATTTTTATGGTTTTCTCCCAATTGGGTTTCCATTTTAAACTCTATGCATTGTGATTTGAGTTTACATGTTACTATTTTTTCTCAGCTAATGAATGATTTATCAATGGTTAAATAAAATAAAAAGTATCTTATACTGATTCATACCCCCTTCTCAGTATAAGCATAAGTTCAATAATTGGTATTAGAACAGGTTCCTTCATAAACAATTTAACCACTAGAAGGCAGATCTTGAGCACATATTGATTGTAAGGAAGGTCTCCCTACAAATAGAGCTCCTTTGCTCGATGGCACAAACTATGAAACATGAATTATAAGAATGAGGATATATTTGCAAGCCCTTGGGTTTGGTATGTGCGAATCAATCCCAATAGTTTATACAGATAAAGATGAGAAGGAGTCAAGTGAAAAGAATGAAAAATCAATGGAAGTCATCTTGAGTGGCCTACTAGATTATGATATTGTCAAGGTAATGAAGTTTACAACAACTAAACAAATTTGCAACAAGCTACAAAACATTTATGAAGAGAGATCTAGTGAAGAGAGATCTGATGATTATTTTTGTTGTGAGTCAGAGACAAAAGAAACATAAGTTGTGAGAAATCCAAAAGGAAGATCTGAAAAATTCAAAGGAAGGGAAGATGGTGATGATAAAGAAGAATATCTCTCCATAACCATGGGAAAAAAAAATCGTTGATGAAGAAATTGAAAATAATTAAGAAGAATAATAAATTTACAAGGAAGTGAATCTTGAAGCAAAACTCATTAGTGCCTTAGAAGAAATAGACAAATTCATGGGAAATAATAGAAAGAAGAAAGAGAAATTGTACAAATATGAAGAGTAGGATCATGATCTTGAAGAAAAAGAGAAAACAATTATTATCCCGAAGACTCAACTATAAGAGGCAAAGAGGATAGAAGAAGTGGTGAGAAGCTAGTTGAAAGAAAAGGGAGCAAGAAGAATCAAAGAGGGAAGAATGTGGAATTTCACTTTATGCTCAAAAAATGAAGAAAACTAATGGTACATTGACAATGGATGTTCAAAACACATGGCATGGGACTAGACCAAGTTTCTCACCTTGAAGGAAGAAAAAGGAGACAATGTTACTTTTGGAGATAAGGCTTCTACATGGATAGTTGGAAAATGTATTGTTAATATTGATAATGAAAAGACTAAGACACATAATGTCTTGTATGTTTAAGGGTTAAATAATAATATTCTAAGTGTCATCCAAATGTGTGATCAAGGTTACAAACTCACATTTCATTCTAAAGGGTATGGGATAAGGAAAACAACTTCAAGAATATTAGTGGAAAATGCAAACAAAACCTCAAGAGATGTATACATAATCGATAAATTCAAAGGAGAAAAATGTTGTATGGTAGTGATATCTCTCTCATATTGTTAGTAAAGGGAAGCACAAGTTCAGGGGGAGAAACCATTTTCCATTGATGTCAAAGGGGGAGAAGTTGCAAATAGGGGAAGAATTGCAGACACAAGGAGAGTTGTAGATAGGGGGAGTATTACAGAATTGACTAAGGGTTGCCATCAATGACAAAGGGGGAGATTGTTGGAAATATTGTTGTAATTGATGTCAAATATAGAGGGAGATTATAGACGTCCAATATAAATATCACAAGCCCAAAAATGGCCAAGAAAAATCTTGCAAGATGGATATTGTTGAAAGTATTCTTTTGGATTTTTGATGATCAATTTGGATACCCTATCTTTGAAGGCATTTTTAGCCTACATACTTAGATCAAACGAGAGCACAAGTTATATGGTTGGAAATATTGTTCTAAAATATGTCCAATGGTATATGGAATTCCCCCTATGTCCCTAGGAATGAGGAGATATGGATTTGCCGTCCAAAAACCGAGCCAAAAAATTGAGGTCGGCTCATCCAATCTTTACAGGTCGGCCCTGAAAGTAGGGACAACATTACTATAAATACATGATATATTTTCCCATTTGTAGAGAAACAAAGCAATATATCAAGTCTAAGGTGCGCATAAGTGATTTTAGGTGCACTAAAGGTGTTGGGGTGTCTTTTTGGGATCTAAAGGTGTGCAAGAGAAGTCTAAGGTATTTTCTTGAGGTCTTTCTTGTTCTCAAGGTGCACTATGAAAGACTGAAAGTATGTGATGCTTCCATGTGCATTTTTTGAGGTTATGATGTTGTCATTAGTGGATATTTTTGTCAATAGATGTTTTCATTAGTGGAAGTTGTCGTTAGTGATTACATTGTGCGAATGATGTCATGAGTCTTGGTAGGGTTTGAAGGGTTGTTTGTGGAATGAATCATGTAGGTGAAGTCAGAAATACTCTATGTATGAAGATCTTGGATTTGTGTCTACACATATCTTATTGAGTTGGTGCTCAATTGAGGAGATTGGTGTCTCCAGTAAGTTGGTGCCTACATCTTGTTAAGTTGGTGCCTACATCTTATTAAGTTGGTGCTCATTTGAGGAGATTGGTGTCTCCAGTAGGTTGGTGCATGCAGACATTTATAAAGATAAGTTTTATGGTTTTCTCCTGATTGGGTTTCAATATTAAAATCTGTGCATTGTTATTTTAGTTTATATGTGATCATTTTTTCTTAGTTAATGAATGATTGATGAATGGTTAAATAAGGTAAAAATTATCTTATATTGATTCAGCCCCCACTCTCAATATAGGCATAAGTTCAATAGTACAAAGCATGATGCAACCTTGTGGCTTACACATAGTACCTATTACCCCCTCTCTCACCCATGGTTGAATAGAGGATATCACGTCTCATGGTCTGCAATGATCCTGATGATAATGATCAATATTCACCACTAGAAACAACACCTTGGATACCTCCTCCCTCATAATTGCACAACTCATTCCATTTCACTTTATCAACATGGTTTATCTGAGGATAGTGTCCCAACACACATGAGGTACTCTTAGTTATTTTTTCATGTAAAGTATCATATTTAATGTACTAGGAATTTAGGCGAGGATCATGTGTTCAATTCAGATAATGGAACACAATTGCTTGGAAGTTATGCTTTTTTCCTTGTTTCACCTTGGTGGCTATCTTATGTGCCCTAGTCCAATGTTGTCACTCTTGGGGAAATGGGTACTACTAGGGGCATTGATAAGGGTAACATACCGCTCCCTTACATACTCAACACTTTCCATCCTAGTGCCTTCCACATTGTGCTTATCTTCTAGAATGGTTGTTACATGTACACCAAAAAGGCATGTTCCTTCACCCTCCTATGAGAAGAAGGGACAAAATGTCAAGGTTGATGCAGCTGCTAAACAAAAAGAAAAAAGAGAGCGTTTTTAAAAAGAAAGAATAATGGGATATAAATGACCAATTCAAAATATAGAGGCCAACTTGATCTCCACCCCTCGCTATGAGGCAATCACCCCTAGTCATGATGCATTGAATGCATATTAATTAAAAAGACTTATCTCAGCAAAAAATAATTGAAACCTGAAAAGGTGACTTTAAAAACAATAAAAGAATATCAAAAGGAAATAAGGGGTTTGGAATACACACACTGCCAAGGAAAGGGTATCTCAAGAAACAAGCACTCCCTCTACAAAGGAACTCACGAAGATGAAGCCCCATGTGTCCTTGCATATCAATGACACCATGTCCACGAAGTAACCCATTTCGTTTCATACACTTATACTTAGACCTTGAAGGGTTTTCTCAGGAACCATTCCTTTACTTGGGTACTGAAACACCTAATAGGGTCTTATAATGGTCCTTTCATACCTAAACTTGGAAAATTGCATAAATTTCTGAGCTAGTTTGAAGTTTGAAGAAGATACCTAATACTAATTTCTTATGTGGCTTATGTATTACTTGATGGCTTACTTTGTATGATTCTAATGACTATTGTATCTTGTAATGGTTGGTTCACCTGAATTTGTTGGACTTGTTTGATCATGTACACTCTTGACATGGTCCTTTGGAGGACATTTTCTTCATGACACCTGGAATGTTGTGCACTTTTCAAAGGGAATTGCACACTTGACACAAAGCATTGGGTCCTTTGATGACTTGGCATGAATTGAGGAACCTTTATACACCTCCTAGACCTCAGAAATTGAACAAATGAGCTCATATATTGCAGATATGGTCATATTCATTATTAGATGGGAAAGACACCCACACCTTGGATAGTGCACCCTCGAGCATGCTAGGATTTGATTTGAGAATGTTGCACTTAGTGATTATTGGAAACCCCTTGAGAGATGACGGGCCCTATTTCCATCTTGAACATTGAGCATTCCCACCTTGTACATTGATCATATTGGTGATGACATCATGTACTATGATGATTTGATAATAGTGGGGCCACCATACCACTAGGCCATCAATTTTCATGATGAACTAGGGTCCTTTGACGATGAGATGTGACCTTTGATGAGGGGGTGTGACTTTTCACCATGCTTTGAACCTTTTGAAAATGAGACATGGCCTTTGGAGGCCTTTGCACCCTTCTAGAGTATGACATCACCCACATTTTGGCATCCTACACCCACACATGTCACTTTTGAGGAGATGTTTTGGTGTATTAGCATGTTTTATTTACTTTTGAGGCTATTTTGGGGGTCATCCATGACCTATCCAACTTGTATCATGGATATTTTATGTTTTAGGGGCATTTGGGGCTTTATAGCGCTAGGTTCATTACTACATATGGGGTCAAAATTTGACAAAACCTTCTGACGATAAGGATAAAATTAATCATATCATCGTAAATTACAACATAATGTTAAAATTTTAATCATGTTTTTGGGCGCCCCAATGAATGTCGTACTTTTGACAAACTTTGATATCCATCGATTTTGTGATGATAATTCATCTATATATCAATGAACCTAAATAATGCCAACTACCCATTTGAAAATAGTTTAAAAGTCACTGACTTGGTCAAATTTGACATAGTCAACGTTTGTCAGAAGACTGATGACGACGAGTGATTTTGACTATTTTTTTGTAGGTGTGACAGATATAAAATATTTTTATGCTCATTGTTCATTGCATGAATTATTAGTATTTTTTCTACCTGTTGCTTGCCTCAAATGAAATTCTTGATCTGGAAAGCTCAAAAATTGTACTTTGAAGGTTACAAATTTTTAATATTACTTTGTCTATTTTTTAAACACCCACATTGGATCCCTAACATTAGAACCTCTTTTACTTGGGGACACAAATTGATTCCTAGGAAGTAGGTATGAACATGTCTACTCAATTCCATTTAATTACTATACATTTTGTCTTGGTCTAGTTCTCTTTTATTGTTTGATTTTATTACTTGCTTATAGTGAATTTTTAGAACTCTTGTGGTAAAAATGTATGGTTTTGATTTCTTTATTTGTTGTTGACTACCATTATAAACCTTTAATAAATCTATGACGACAATGGTTTAATTGTCTAGTACATATGAGGTCAATATTCGATGACATTTGTACCGTAAGAATATATTCGTATATTTTAATTATATTGTTTCAGTGGATTTTGTTATAAATACAAGAAATTCCAATGCCAACACCTGAAGAGAGTGAAAGGACACTTGCTAGGTTAAGGGTGATGTTGATGAAAATGAATGGATATCCTTATACCAACATTTTCAAATCTTGTTGGGCTAAAGCAATATAGGAGGGATTGTTACCTTATGTTTATATCCTTTAACAAAAATATCAATTAGTCCTCAAGMAATATGTACTTGGGCCCAATGATCTCTTTTATATCATGTTTTGACAAAGAAATAAAGAAATGTTTGCAACATAAATTTATAACAAATTTAATGAACAATCATGAAACAAAATATGAAATCAAGATTACACATGTAGTCCAAAATGAGACCAAAAACCATCAATGATTTTATTAATTCAGTTTTGAATTACAACCAAAAGCATTATTTCATACCCCAGAATGGGTAAGGACCAAAATACGTATTAAAATTCAGAGGTGGAATGTTACATCACACAGAGAAGACAAGTGTCTTATAAGTAAAACCAAGATTGAGAAAAATTGGATCAGCAAGCCATAGTATGCCATTGTCTTGACTCTGCAAAAAATTCCTAATTAGCACTGAAAACCATTTCAAAAATCCAATAAGAATTAATAGACTATAAAAAACAAATGATCAACCTTCTGAAGCATGTCAACAATCTATGCTTCTTGGTCCTTATTTCCACCTTTAGTAAGACCCTGCTATCAACAAGAATTTTTTAGCTTTCAAGTGATTCAAAAATTAATGTAGTAATAAAATATCACTTTAGAGAAAGAGAAAACCTTATCAGAGTTTGTGATTCTATATCATTGTTTTTCTTGTCCCTTAAGTCCTTCTTTTATTCTTCCAAAAGTAGTTTTGGGTAGGTCCAACTACTTTTAGTTAAGTTACCCAAGTAACTTTTAGTTAGATAAGGACAATTAATAAATAAACATTAATAATTATTGATAAAGGTATAACAAATACTAACTAATAGGTGGGGAACCCCTGTGTATCCTTATTTTTTATCACCTTGTTCCTCCATAGATAAATATGTACCCCATGTCATTCAAAATTTCACAACATATAAATATCCAATCATCCCATAACTAAGTATTCTAAAGAATATTTGTGGCTCCCCCAATATCGAATATATGTGTGTGTTCAAAAATAATATGCCATAATGTTGTCCAAAAATAAGTGAAGTCTGTCCCAACAATCAAATTAAAATGAAAAAATAAAAAATCATACTTTTTGTGTGAGGTAGTTTGCCTCTGTTCACTATCTCTAGAATCTACCACTTCGAGCACCTGCTAATTTGCCTTGATAGGAATTTTACCTTTGACTGATGATGCTTATAGGTGCATGTCTCCAAAAGATACATGTCTGTCTTCATGTCTAGGGTGTTGGGAATGAGAGGTAACTAAATGTGAGGATGTCTCAAATTGATAAGACTTAGCAGAATTGGCGAGTTGTTTTCGTGTACTAGGTTCAAGTTCTTGTGCAATGGACTTAACTATTTTTAGGGATTGAGTTGAATGAGCATGTGATTTCATTGATGCAATGCCTTGAGTTGGTTTCTTAAGAGGAGGAGGAGGTAATATCCATCCGTCAAAATGAGTTTGGGGATGATGTACAACATCATTCCAGTGGCCATTAACTAGAGCTTATTTTGGCAAGGATACATGTGGTTGCACTGGTATGCCAGAAATGATGGGATGACGATGAAATGGTGGTATTTTAGGTGAAGGAGTAGGTCAACAATATATTTTTCTAGCCAGGATTAAGAAACATGTTTGAAAAAGTTGATTGAAATCTTCAGAGTCTGCATCAAAATGGATGGAGAATAGTAACCTTTTGTTTCCTCTTTGCCAAAATCATTTGGCCTCCTTTCTATTTTTTTGTTGCCTCTACTTCCTCCACCATAGTTTCATTTACTGAAAAAGCTCATCTATAACCATGATAACCAATTAGCATAAGCATAAAGAAATAATAAGATAGAACATCTAATATAATTGATCTAAATGATTAGATTGGCTATGACCTGACACAACTATAAAACATAAATGGGAAATGAAAAGGGATAAAGTGAATCAGGGAAAGAAGTAAATTATTCATCAACCATATCCAATATACAAGTATGTAATCCATGAATGTTTGATCATTATCAAAACAAGTCTACCCATATTTCATTTAAAATCCATAACAAATATCTGCCAGCTAATCAAATTCTCTCTTTTGCTTTGTACTTTTCCATGCTTAATATACCCAATAATTCTCTTTTATCATATAAGCAGGACTAAAAATGGAGAAGGGGAATAAATGGCAGCGAGTTCAAGGAATAATTTTATGAGAAGTGAGATCGATGAAGGAAATTGAACTTCTATGACAATTGCATTCCATTTTTCATAAACTTTAACATGCCACCATTATCATATTTTTATTTTCTTTGTTCTAGTCAAACATTATAGAAATGTTCCCAAGTTGAAAATCAATCATCCATAACTGATATAAAAAAATTCTTCACTTTTAAATTACATTGACAGGGAAATGACAAAAACATGAAATTAATGAATGGGATTATGAGGAACAAATTATGAAAAATGAAATTGATGAAGGGAAACTGAGTCTATATAATTATTCATTTTATTCTTCATCACTCTTTTATCAACAAGAACCGTCAATGTAGTCATCTTATAGTCTGGCCATCGTTCACATGAATAAATACAATTTAAAGAAATGTCTAATTTCTTATTTCAAATAATTCCCACAATACTCCATATCAGCCATCATTATAACAAAACAAACCAGTTGCATCATTTTTATTTTCTGAAGGAAAACCATAATAAACAAAAAACCTTAATAAATCATGGATAAGTCAAAGGTGAACCATTGTCGAACATATAACACATATGGAATTAGGATTCAAATATTTTATTTGTTTGGAAGGGTTTCAAAACAAATAGGTAGGGTATATCCATTAACAGGTAAAACAAAATAATTTGAAGTATGTTGTAGAGAGGTCGAGCTTGTCACCCAAGATTTTTTTTTTTAAAACTTTTCTTTAAGATTCAAACTAGGTTTTGAAACATATGAAACAATGAACTAGGAAACAAGACAGGGTACCATGGCACCGACCATATGCAAACAACTCAAGTTGGGATCCGAAATGACCTTTGAATATATCCCGACTAGGTTTACAAATTTCAAATACCAGGTTCTAGTTCAAACTGAAATGTAGGTAATACTTGACGGTAAAACAAAGGCATGATTTAACAATTTCTCCTTTTTATGGGGAGAGAATATGTTTATATAATCAAAGAAATTTGAAACCCAAAACATTTCTGGTGCAAGTAACTGTTAAACTTGACCTACATTACAAATATCCTTTGACAAACCCAACAATCCTATGTTGTGTAAAGATGATGGATATTACTCAACATGTTTCAAAGGTTTCGAGTTCGAACCTCAAATGTAAATAGATATTGTAACCAAAATACTTTTGACACAAAACAAAATGGAAAGTGGGAGGATGAATGAAATGGATGCAACTCAGAACCCTTCTATTTTCTTTACAATTAGATGATAAGAAGGAAAATAAAATATTTATTCAATAGCAATGCCAAACCATAGGAAAAACAACCATTTCATGACAAAATTTTGTAGTACTAGATGTAGAACAAATCAAAATTCATACCTTTGCAAAATAACACCTTATAAACTAGGATTGAAAGGAATATGTTACCCAAAACTGCTAGATTTTGAGCTCTATGAACCAATTCATTACCACAACTGAGAAAACCAAAGAACTCGGGTGCACAACTCCAAAACTAAAGTGAATTGAGGGTGAAAAAACCTACGTAGTGGTGCATTGAATGCACATCAATCACCATTGTGTTTCCAATACTATCGAACAGTAAAACCTCTACCAACTCAACAAATCTTTCCAATACAACCAACACAATGACCAATCAGAATATTCCTTTGGAGAAAAGGACCACACACCATCTCAGCTAGTTTAAATTCTTACAAACCGGTGGCTCAAAACATATGGTCAAGTTTCATCACATTAAACCAAAATTCAATTATGTTGAAATAATGTCAATTAAACAACGCAATAAACAAACATTCCAATATACCATATGCACCGTGCAATAATATAACTTTGCCAATATAACCACATTTTCCAATCCTTTGAAAATAACTAAGTGTTGTATATACGAGCTTGATACTATCATATAACATGCAAGTTGTGTCATGTAGTTGAATACCATTGCATGTAAGATGTTGTAATATAGTCGAACCACCTTATCAAATGTAGAGTCAACACTTATAATTTGCAACAAAACTTTGTATGTGCCATGAGAAACATTTGTCACATGAAACCAACCTTTTAATAATGTAACAACAAAACCATAACCATTAACATGTGTGTATTCCATAGGAGCCCATTATAAGTCGATGAAATCAAAATATGGCAAGGCCTATTCTTTTTCCAATCACCATAACTTTGACCACTATATAGATTGATAATCATTGATGCAAC
>JASDQU010271883.1:738-12926 GCA_032191745.1 Picea mariana
AATATGTCATTAGGTAAAAGTGTGTTTCTTTAGTATGCATTAGTATGCATTTGTAGTTAGGAAATCCGGCGGTCACGATATGTTCCCGACATAGAGTGATCCGACGGTTCATATTCTCCTCGATCTTAATGGCCATTGATTTGTGGCTTAACACCCGATTGGTCCATGATCTCTATTTAAAGAGCATGGAGGGTCATTTGCTGATGATCGATTGTGAGAAACTCTCTTGTAAAATCTCTCTGTAATCTTTTTCTTTACATTAATAAACTGTTCCAAGTGGCCACGTTGGCTGGAGCCATGGATGTTTCCCCGTAGGGGTTTTACCACGTGAAAACATCGGTGTGTTGATCTTTGATCTGGTTATGTGAGTGGTTATTGAAGGTGCTCATCCTCTGTTGGAATACCTGTGTTTTCGAACACCTTTATCCTTTGATCTATTTTCACTGAGTTTCTTTCCATCTTTGTCAGTTGGGAGAGTGGCTCACGTTGCATAGCCATCTACTACTGACTGCCAAACATAAAATCCATGTGCCCATAAGAAGGTTTGCATCATTTCATTCCAAAAGGCATAGTTTTTACCATCAAACCTCGGTGCTCCAATCTTAGCGTATTCCATGATCTCCTTCCAGTGGTTAAATTGTTTCTTGAAGGACCTACTCTGAAAGTAATTGTTGGAATATTGAGAGGGGGGGTTGAATCAGTATGAGCACTTTATTATCAATTTTAACCATAACATGTAATCATTAATTTCATCAACATTATATCATCAATATATCATGATCATTATAAATCAACATAGTATAATAGACATCCACAGAAACACAGTACACCAGAATTTACATGGAAACCCAAATGGGAGAAAACCACAGAATGTTTTTCTTATATATCAAAAGAATACATTCATTGGAAGCAACAACTTCCCAATTCTCCAGTTGCAACTGGAAGGAGGCTAAGACCCCCTATTTACAGGCTCCAACCTGCAGGAAGCTACAACTCCCTGAATTATCTGCCTCCTACCAAAAGGAGGCTACAACCCCCTGATTTTCAGGCTCCAACTCCTTGAGTTCTCCAGCACCAACTGGAAGGAGGCTATGACTCCCTTTCCTTTCCCTTTCCTACCACCCTAAAATATAAGTGTAGACCAAACTTTCACTACCACAATCATTTCCACTGTCAAATGAATCTATAACCTATCAACCTATCACTGTATCCAACTTGTCACTATAACATCAACCTGTAACTATCATTGTACCATCAACTTGTAACTAATCATCAACA
The DNA here is from genome assembly GCA_032191745.1 of Picea mariana. Taxonomy (NCBI): domain Eukaryota; kingdom Viridiplantae; phylum Streptophyta; class Pinopsida; order Pinales; family Pinaceae; genus Picea; species Picea mariana. The sequence continues at coordinate 2,017 of JASDQU010271883.1, forward strand.
TATGTTGCACCAAAAAATGTACTATACCATGCATCAAATGTGTACCAACAAATCATGTACCATAAGATATGCCAAATGTAGATACCATAACATCAATGATGAGTAGATAATCATGTACCATGTATCTATACCATATCATCAATGATATGCAATCATGTGCCTCAAGCCAATATCACAAAGGTGTGCCTCTAACAAAGAACCATAACATCCATAGACCAAATACTAAGAATATGTCTCAATCATATGTCACCTCAACCATAACATCCCTATGCCAAAGTAGCCTCCAAGATATGCCTTAATAATATTCCATACCATACATGAATCAAGCCTCAAACAAACACTTAGAAGACATACCTTTACTCATGGAACATGTATCATACCATCTTAGACTTTATCACAAACCTGTTGTACCTTCAAACCTTGCTTCAGCTTGAACCAAGTTTTCCTCCTCAGATATGTCTTGTCCTTGTGGGACCAAGACCTTTTGTCTAGAGGGGCCTCATGTGACGAGCCCTAGACAACCCATGGGGGTGCCTCGCAAGACACTAGTGCTCTGACCATGGGGTTTAACCAAACTAGGGTTTCCTCAAAATTTTCCTCTCTCCTCTACAACCTCGAAACTCCCACACTTCTCACTTGTCACTACCTCAAATTTTGTCATTGCAAAATTGCCAATAGATCACTTACTCATAAGAAGATATTCAATAGAATGAATGAGTAAATGTACTTGTGAATGACTCCTTGAGCTATATTTATACTTTTTCCAAGTAACCTATCTCCTTAGTCTTAGGGGCTTTTATACTTTCTTGTTACATCCACTTTACCCTTACATTAATTGACTTGTAACTAACTAGGGGTTTCTTAATCATTTTTTGGGGCTTCTAACTTCACGAGGCCATAAATCCTCAACTATGAGGAACCACATGGCATACCACCTATGACTAGAAACAACATGAAGAGGAATATATATTCATGAGCGAGTTACCTACATTTACACCATCCTTCATGACCTTTTTCCTTAATCAACTACGGGTTCCATAACCATACCTTTGGGGCTATTAGACTTCTTTAAGGTTTGACATCAATGAAATCCAATATTTCAACATGAATAACCTTTTTCTACTAACCGAGCTTTGTATTTCTCCACTTTTCCTTCTACATTCAACTTCTTTTTAAACACCCATTTGCTTCCAATGGGATTTCTTCCAGTCAACAACTCCACTAGATCCCAAGCCTCTTTCTTGTGTAAGGTTGTTATTTCTTTGAGCATCGCCTTTTTCCAGAGTTTTCCATCCTCTGAATCCATCGCCTCCCTAATTGTTCTAGGATAATCATCAGTAATATACAAAGAAAAATTTGAATGAAAAATAGGTGGAGTATACCTTTCTGGTCACCTTCTTTCTCCAACCAATCCCCTCAATACTGAAGTATGAGGATCTTATTCTTCTTATTCATGTTATTTTGTAGAGTCTGATTCATCATCCTTTAATTCAAGCTCTATTTTCTCTGGTTCTTCCTTCCTTGGCAGGACTTCATGTTTAACAACATCTTTGATTTCTCTAAATACCACATCTCAGTTATACACTACCTTTTTAGTTTTTGGGTTCCAAAGCTTATATCATTTCACACCATCTTTATACCCAATAAAGATACACTTTTCAGTGCTTTTATCTAGCTTACTCATGTTTTCCTTTGGAACATGAACATAGGCATCACAACCAAATACCCTAAGATGTGTGGGAGAAGGTTTTTTACTAGTCCATACCTCATATGGATTCTTGTCATCCAGTGTTGATGAGGGTGATTGATTGACAAGGCAGCATGCAGTACCCACTACCTCTACCCGAAATTCTTGTCCTAACCTAACACCACTAAGCATGCACATTTATTTTTCCATTAGCATCATGTTCATCCCTTTGGAAACTTCATTTTTTTGAGGTGTATATGGAGTAGTCTTTTTCCTAGCTATATCGCACTTCTTACAGAATTCTTCAAATTTGTTTCCACAGAACTCTCCACCATTATCCATACTTAGCACCTTAATTCTTTTCTATGTTTAATTCTCCACAAGAGACTTAGAATATTTAAACCTGTCAAAAACTTCATATTTATTCCCAAGAAATATATCCAAGTATTCCTCGAGAAGTCGTCTATAAATGAGACATAGTACATAGATTTTCCCAGTGATGGAATTGACATAGGTCCAAACACATCATTGTGCACCAACTGTAAAATTCCATCTTCCCTCGTTGATTCAGAGGAGAATCTTACCCAATATGCTTCCCATATAAAAATCAAAATCCAGGGAGCAGTTAGACATACCTTCAACCATACCTTTACATTGTAGTAGTTGAAATCCCTTCTCTCCGATATGCCCCAGTATTTGATGCCACAACATAGCCTTTTCTCCAGAGACTATAGGATTTGTTTCTTCTTCATATCCAATATTGAGAACAATGGGATTATTACACCCATCACTAATCGTTCTTCCCTACAGCTTATATAGAGTTCTAAACTGAACTCCCTTCAGTAACACCATTGCTCATTGAGCCATCCTGCATGTTTCTTTTTCAAACACTGGTTTTACCCCTGTATCATCCATTTTTCTTATAGAAATCAAATTTATGGCCAATATTGGGATGTGAAAAACACCAGGGAGTCATAATCCTTTGATCCATGAGCTTCAACTTGAATTTTCCTCTTCCTACAATTTTTTCTATCAAGTCATCACCTCCATCATACCTTTCATACTCGCAAAACCACTCCCTTTGAGTAGTCATATGAAAGGATGCACTTGAGTCAACTAGTCATGCCTCATGGTTTGCATGTGTTCTTGAAGAATCCAAGTACACATCCCCTCCTTCTTTGGAGGTTTTTTCTTCTCTAGAAAGAGCATCTTCAAATCCTTGTCCTCTCTCAACACTTTTGGATCTACATTGAATCTTGTAGTGCCCTTATTTTCCACATCTCCAACATACCTTTACAAACTTTTCGGGAGATTTATATCTTCCCTTAGATTTATATCTCCCACTTGAGGACTTAGATCTATTTCTTTTCTAGGAGCATCTTCTTGCAAATAATGCATTTGCACTATGTCCTTCCATGTTCTTCCACCTCATCTCCTCCGACAACAAGGATGAGACCACATCATTGAAACTTAAATTAATTGTATTATTGCCTATGGCGACAACTAGAATATCCCACTAATCTGGTAAATAGCATAATAAACTGATAGATTTGTCTTCATCAGAGATCTCAATATCAATAGGTAATAACTAACTTACCATTGTATTGAAGGAATTCAAATCCTCTATTACCAAGTCTCCATCTTTCATCCTCGAGTTATACAGCTTCTTTTGTAGGAACAATTTATTTACCAGGGACTTGGACTAATACAAAGTCCCCAACTTATCCCATAATTCCTTGTCTGTAGCTTCCTCTGACACATTCATTAATATTGAATTTGAGAGACATAATCGGATTGTGATCTTCGCCTTTCGATCCAACTTTTCTAGTCTTCTATTGATGTTCCTACATGTGCAGTATGTAGATCCGTCATGATCCACTCATCTTTGTCAACCAATAAATCTTCCATCTTGAACTACCACATCTCAATACTTTTCCCATAAAATTTCTTGATCTCTATTTTCGAATTGCTTTCCATTTATTTTCACCTGAAGAATCAATATCGTAGATCTCCCATTATAACATGGCTTATCACAGACCCGAGCCAAAACCCCTGACCACAAAGGTGTCCCCCTAAAGACAATAATTACTCTGATACCAAATGTAGATTTTCACCTTGTATGATTAATTATTGTAAACATATTCTTAATAAAACATAAGAGATACAAAGACACACACACACACACATTACACAAATATTTTAACCCTGGAAACCCAAATTGAGAAAACCAACAACTTGTTTAGAGTCGTACATCTAATCTTATATTCTTCATATTCTTCATTATTTGCAATACAATATACACATAGGATCCCACATCATCTAAACCCTAATCCATTAACTTGGATAAGTCAACAACCCTAATTCCTTAACCGAAATTATAAAACCATCAACAAAAACCATTTGCCGAAAAACCGTAAAAAAATGGATGCAAAAAATCAGGAAAAACAAATGCAAAAAACCCGCCCAATTTTTTTTCGAGGGCTATCGACCCCAAACCCCCTTATAGAGGGGGGCCACGCCATCCCCCCTAACCCCTCGAGGCTCCCATATCAATGTATCATACATGGGACCAATATTGCAAAGAATATAACACATACCTAATAGTTTAAGGAAGATGTGAAGTACCTACTGTTGAGGAATTAAAATTATAGGGTTATGGAAAATTAGGGACCCCTAGTGCAGATTGTTGAGGCTATTTAAATCCTTGTACCATCCTACAACTCTAAAAGTCTGTAGTCATATTTGGTAGGGACTTGGAGCGAATGCCTTATGTGACACACACACACACATGTTGACCTATATTATGACTGAGATGAGCCGTGGAATGTGTAGAAAGAATAGTTTGATGGAGGGCCAACCTATATGTTCGTCAGAAGTTATGACTCAGCTGAATTGAATTTTTATTAGAAGTTATGACCCAATCGACCTGTATGAACATGGATTTGGTTTTTGAAATAATGTTGAGTCAACTTGCAGAGATATATTGCCATTCCAAGGGGGTCGACATTTGTTCAAGACTGGTTTAGAGGATTTTTGTATGATTTATGAAATAAAGGAGTTTGGAATCTACATTGGCGTTCACATCTAAAGGAATGGTTTTGTCACTATTGGAGAGTTTGGAGGAAACTGCACATTGAAACCCCATTCTTATCCATACTTTGCGACAAAATATATTTGTGTTGATGCCTTATGTTCCTATTTTTTGGAAGCAAGATATTGAAACATTGAAGGCTAAGCATTCATCATAGAATCCCAGCTCGACCACTTTGGAAAAATCTAGAAGATTATATTTTTTGGTTTTTACAAGGAAAGGGAGCATTGAAGGACAATTGGAGGTTGGATGTTGCACCAAAGCCCCCATTTTTTCCTTTCATTTATGGAGATAGGTCACACAAAAAGGGATTTTACCCATTACTTATTATACATGTGGCATAGAATCCCAAGTTTTGTATTATTTAGATTATTCAATTGTTGAAGAGGGCCTTTTTCCCCCCAATAGTCTATGGTATCGCACAATATGTACTTTCCCAAAGCCCAAGGCAAGTAAGGGAGATTGGCGTAAAACCTAGGATATCCTCTCATTGTCGCCTTAATAGGAAATCCCCACTTTTTAGGGATATGTAGGGTCTACCCTAGGGGAGGCATCCCCGATAACCTAAAGGGATAGAAAATTAGGGTTATAGTCAAGACATATCCCCCCCTCTCACTAGTTACCAAAGTCACTAATTCAGGGTCTAAAAGATGAAGTTAATGAAGTGCTTGATGTACCTGCCCAGAACAAGACAATATAGCATGCATATACAACAATTTCAAGTACAAATATGATAATAACACCTCAATAGACAATGAATAGTGAAAATAAGTGCTAGATGATATAAAATTGCAGCAGTTAATAAGTTTACAACATCAATTAATAAATTGTAACAGTTGCAATAAAAGCTCTTCAGAATGCTTGAAAAGACAGTAAAAATATAGCATTTACTAATAAAAATGATAATCAAATGTCATAAGCAACTTCTAAATTGTTTAGCTAGCATTCAAATTCAATTATGCAGAAAATTTGTTGGAGTTAGATGGTTGTAGCAAACATTTATAATAGAAGCAAGAAAGTTAGCAATCTAGGCTAAATTAGTGTTAGATTTAATTAGTAATAGCTTAAGAGAATGGTGTTTGAGTGTTTGATCAACCTTCCAACAAAAAAAAGACAAGAGACTAGCGCCTTTAGGGTTTATGGAATCAATTATATCAGCACATTAACTTGGAGAGACAACAATGATTATACTTGTCTAATAGATAACAATGGGGAAGCTTGAGAAGTAGTACCTTAAGTTCTCAAGCACCAAGCCTCAAAGAGAAGGTTCAACTAGGGTGTAGGCACTTCTAGGCCCTAGTGATTTCTCCTACCCTTAGACTCTTTAAAAATATTTAATGCAATAAAAACTAGTCAAAGCTTCTAAAGTTCTAGCACTTTAGGGATCTAGAAGTTTGTCTAGACAAGATCTTCTTAAGCAAAACTAGCAAAATAAAGAGCAAAAAAGAAGCACCTTATGTTTCTTACTCCTAGGGTTTGAAGTAATCAATTTCATAATATTACATATGAACAAGTAAACATACCATAAACATTTATCATGAAATGAAAATTGCAAATTTACTTACTTCACCAAGAATAATCAAGCACAAAAACCCTAGATTTGCCAAAATTTCACCAAGAAATTATCCAAAATAGCCTCCAAGCAAGTGTGCCTTGGTAATTTCATCCAATAACCCCTTTAGGGGGAAAATTTCAGTCATCCCTCTTGTGAGAGGTGAGTTGTGATGTAAAAATGAGAGCACTTTATGTTTATTTATACAAAATAATGACCTTTAATTAATTTTCAGGTCAAAACAAGGCCAACCTCGTCAATTTACAATAAAATTCAATTTTGACATAATAAAATTAATTGGCATCTAAAGACACCTCCAAGGGTGACGTCATGCACTTCTAGGGTGACGTTGAGGACTAAAGGTAGAAAGTTGATCCTAAAATGTAGGGTGCTTGGCCTCTAGAGGCCCTAGATGATGGTCACACGTGCCATCAGGCTAATAAATGCCCCCAAAACAAAAACCCTATCTCTGGATGACATATAGGGTCATGATTGTGATATCCAAGGCCCTCAAGGGCCAATGTCCATGTGGAAAATCAAGGTCCCCCTGGCTCTAGGTCTTCTGGGCTGCCTTCGAAGGCAACGTCCTTTTTCCTAGTGCAAATCTTCAATTTCTTCTTACCTCTATTTGGGGTTGCAACATCCATCTGTGGGATTTAAGCCCCCATGAAGGTATGAGCTAATCATTCCCTCATGTGTACCTGTCCACCAGGCAAGGTCCTGCAGCAACAACAAGTATGCCCTCCAGGGGTTCATAAGTCACAGGGATCATAGCATGTAAATCACATCGAATAATTAAATTACCCAAACATGTGCATCAAATCCCCCTTAACCTAGACAAATGTTCAAAGACGTTATGCAACTTGAAAAGTTAGGTTTGGATAAGGTCTCTGGGTGTCCTATTGGGCTAACCTCTCTTAAGTTTGGGGTGTTTCCCAGGTGGGATATAATCCAAGTCATGTAAATGTATGAGGTGGCATAGGGTAAGTATTTGGGCATGGGGTGCATGTAATAACATGGAAATGTAAATTCTTACATGTGGGTGAATTTGTAGGGGGTGAGTTGCACCTTGTCATAAATGCAATCATTTCCTATCCCATTCATTTCCTTTTATTCTTATCTTTATTTCTTTTGATCTTTTTCTTTTGTGTTTCAAGGGAATAGTTGAGGGCCACTGTCCTGGCTTGATGACCAAAGGTGACAGCGTTATCGAAAAACATTTTATGGAAATGAGAAGGTTGACTCGTGATAAGACCCCCTTTCTCTTGGCTATGCCACCAAGAGCCACTACCCTAGTTTTGTGACCAAATAGGTGGTAGTTTCATACTACTACATGCCCATCGTCATAATAGGTTAGCTCATGATGAGACCTCCTATCCATCAACTAGTACCTTGAGTGTTTATGTATCTTATTGTTCCCCTTTTCTTACTTAGAATATTTTCACATCTTTCTCGGGGATCACTGAGTGAATCATCTCAAAGGTTTCAACATTGGCTTTTAACTCTTGCCAACTACTTTTACCATTTGGGCATTTATCCCCTTCTTCCCATAAGGTAAGGTACAACCCTTCCTAGTGTATCCAATCCCAACTCCCAAACAAGGATAGGGGGGATGGAAGAAATAAATATGGAAAATGGTAAGTATGGAGGGAATGGACGATGAATTTTCACAGACCTACCCAGTAGCAACCCCTCATCAAGGTAAACCAACTTACTAGGGCACCGTATTACCCTTCCAAGTATAAATGAGGAAAATAGCATAACTTCCAAGAAAATGTCATGAAATGAATAAGGATTCAATACAACATATTCAAGTACTTCAAAACTCATAGTGATGCATACCATGATACCTAGACTCATTACCTCATGGAGAAAGACCCACCGCTACTTCAGGACTTCACTGAATAAAAGAGGAGCCCTCTGGGGCCATGCTCAAGTCATCTTTCTCTTAGTACTCCATGTCTAGAACCTGTAGGCCTCGAGACGTGATCTCCTTAGTTATCCCTAGGCTAGGGGATAACATATGGCTCCAACTCGGGGACATGTTCTCACCATAGAGCACATGATAACCTCGGCATCTCTGGTATGATCTGTGCCTGCTAAATATCAACAAAAGATATTAGTAATCCCTAGGGTGGTGATATCACCCCTTGTTCATATATGATATAATAAACAAATAAAGAGCATCTATGATATAGCATATGATCATGAGCATACATATATACATAATGAAACAAAATAATATGAAATTGAAACTACAATTATGCTAACATGATATAAAATGGTGTGTACAATGGATACAAATGCCTACCTATCCTAACTCACCTAAACTTACCTATCAAATGTTAGGTATAAGCATACAAAAAATACAACCATGCTAGCAATGTATCATAACACCTCCCTCTATGCTTCATCATAAACCAAAACAATGACATGTTAAGCACAAGATAAACATGAGTTAGAGCATGCATTATATCATAGGAAGTCGTAAAGTCTACCTCATGGAGGCAGGAGGGAGGTACAAAATCATGCCAAGTCACCCTTCCAAAAAAGTGATTAATCCATCTTAGAAAAGGATCGTGAGAGGTCAAGGACTCAAAGGTGTGGCCCAAACAGTCTAAGGGTTAACCACCTTGGAAATCATCACTCCTTGGGGTCTGAGAATGGATTAAAAGAGTGAAACTGACAACTTCTCATGGGAAAGATGAAAGATTGAGATAATAAAATTATTAAGGCATTCAACCTCCCCTTAAATTCTAACAAAAAAAATTTCCTGAAAGAAAACTTGAAACAAGAGACATGTTCCCCAACTACATCCTTAGTGACATAATAATGTAAAGCAATCAGAGGAAGCTGGACAACCTTGTGAAAAGTATCCTACTTCAGGCAAGAAATGTCCTCACCTTTATCAAAATTTGAGCACAATGGAGGTTGATAATATTCTTCATAGAATAAATCCAAGTGCTCAAAGGGATACTCATCAAAATCCTCAATGTATGACCAAAAATCATCAAGATAAATTTGCACGGGTTCATCCTTGGGTGCTTTCAAAACTTTTGTAATTATATAATCATCTTATTTCCAAACATCAAAATTATTAGTAACATCATAAAATTTTTGTAAAAGAAACATTTGAAGATATCCTTCCATATCATAAATGGGATTCTCATCAGAAGTAATCACATCCCACTTACATATTCCAACATGTACAAACTCATCAATATTATCAACCATGTCACTATCTTTATCATAACATGAAGGATTTAATGCATCCAAGGGCTCCTCTAATACTTCTTCACTTTCCTAATCATAAAATAAAGCATCATCAAAACCTTAGAAAGGGAAATAATTTACTATGTTCACTTATTTTTGTGCAGGAGCATCAAAGGCTTGGATGAATTCATCAAATGGAAGCGAATCTAGTATATCATCCCCGAGACTTGTCTCTTTAATCATCTTTTCGCCTTCACAAGAAAATGAAGGACCTATCTCTTCCAAGAGATCCTTTACTTCTTCACCTTTTGAATAATAGAACAAAGTGTCATTAAAAACTAGGAAAGGAAAATGATTCACCTCATTCTCTTTGTCTTGTGCAGGAGATATAGGATCTTGGAGAGCTTCATCGGACGGAGGAGCGGATACTAGTGCTTCATTCTCTTAACTCACTTATCTATTCAAGTCTTTACTGCATTCTATTGAATCATGGGAAAAATCATACTCCTCTTCAAGAGGTTTACAACCTTCTTCATAAATCTCTCCTTCTATATCAAAGGTTTCATGGTATTGAGTATGGTATACATCCCTGAGATCTTCCACAATCTTAGTGGTGAATCCTTCGTCCTTTAGGGATATTGCGAGATTTTGAAAATCATATTCATATGTTTGGAATTGTGGTTTCACAAACTCAATAAACCTACTGATGAGGTCTATGAAAGATGATATACCCTTATCTTCACAACAACCCTTAATCCAATCTTGCAAAAAATAAGGCAGCGAAAGTATGAATAATTTTACTAGAACATCCCTCCCTTCAAATTCTATCTCACGTATATACTTCAAGAATTCTACAATGTGAGTAATTGGGAGGCCTCTGAATCTTGAAGAGTTGTTTAACCATTTTATATCAAAACAATGTGGGTATCCTTGAAAACTTTCAAAATAAATAGTTGGATACACTTGTTCCCGGGGCGCCATTGTTAAGTACCAAATACCTGAATAAAAAATACACCAGAATAGATCCAAGAAGAATATATGAAAACCACACTTTATTATAGAAAACCCTTGAGGTAGGGAAAATTCATACAATGGATCCTATTATGGAAGGGATCATCTCTTTTTCACTTGCCTCTTCGAGGGGGAAACCTCCTAATGAGCTTCAACTCCAAATACAATGCGTCTCTTCGTATCTCATTACATTGCATGATCCCCTTTATATAGTGCAACTAACCACCTAAGAACATTCTAGAGGAGGAACCTTCTAGAAGTAGAAGTACTCTTACATTTATTATATCTAACTAACTACCATAATGGGCTTTATTTAATATTATAGTGGACCTAGTCCACCTTACATTGAATGGCCT
>JASDQU010271886.1:0-15266 GCA_032191745.1 Picea mariana
CTTCATGTGGTCATCAACAATATACAACATATGGACAGTAAAATTAAAGACCATCAGTCACACATAAAATACACACAGAGACAGATTTTCACGAGGAAACCCATAAAGGGATAAAACCTCTTCTTCTTCGAAATGATAGGCAGTCTTTTGTAGTTCTGTACATCATTTACAATTGAGAACCAACTCAATTTGAGGCTGCTACCTCTGTTTTACAAGCTGCAACTTGTTTGAGAGCTCCAACTCTCTGGTTTCTCTAGCACCCACTAGAAGGAAGCACCAACTCCCTGAATATTCCAGCACCAACTGGATGGAAGCACCAACTTCCTGAATGTTCCAGCACCAACTGGATGGAAGCACCAACTTCCAGTTACACAGGCTCCAACCTGTATAACAGAGAACACTTGTTCTCCCTAGCACCACCCTGCAACCCTAGTTTCTCTAGCTACAACCAGATGGAAGCTACAACTTCCTGTGTTCAAGCTCCCACTTGAACCTCTGAGGACAACAGTCCTCCCGAGCACCTCCCAACCTCCCTAAAATATCAAATAATGAATACACAGACAACTACTCAGGTAAATCAATTCTTACCAATCTCTCTTTGTATCTGATCTTCAACAAACTGTTCTGCAATTCTTCTCTTCTTCTGTTTGTTTAGCAGGTTTGCTTTGCATCAATCCTTTTCTGTCATTCAGTTCTGCTTCTGCTCTGTCTGTCATTCTGCTCTGCTTCTGCTCTGCGGTTCATCTTTCTCTACACATTTGCTCAATTTCGTGCTATTCCTCTGCTCTGTTTCTTTTTACTCTACATTTCATCTCATATTCACTTAGGAACAACCAACATCACACAATCTCTCTCTTCTTCTTTTATGCATACTTCCCTGACGATTCACCTTCGCCTACCCTCAGCCAAAACAAGAACACTTGTCCTAGCAACTGAAACGCTAACTGATTCGTCATCATCTTAACAGATTCATTCCTGAAGCGTTAATGTGTGAGAGACAACAACAACCCTGCGATCACATTCAAACCTTATCTGCACCGTTGGATAATCTTCATTATTCTTGCCTTTTAAATCGGGTTTCGGCACTTCCAGTGTCGAGATGCACATGTACTCGGAACCCCTGATTCTTCGATCCCCGATGTGCTCCTTTCCCGAGCTTTATCCCCTTCCGGCTACACAATGGTCCATGTGACCAGCTTATCATGTGACTGTCACCATACCTCTCATCGGGGTTTCGGGGTTTACAATGATAATGTGCATATGCCCCTTGGACCCGTGATATGCTGATTCCCGACTTCCTCTGTACTCCTTACACTTGTCCTCCACTGACTCCTGGATGGCCCACATGCTATATGCCTTATTGGGAAATCACGTATCATGATTTCACGATGTCTGATGTTCAATGTTCTTGTCAATACCAAAACCCGATCCTCGAAATTCCGTATAGAGCTGTGATCAATGGTCCTGGTGCGATCTTGACTCAACGGTTGCGATTGAATCGCAATATCGCGTTTCGCGATTTCGGAGTTTCTGTTGCAGTGTGTTCTTGACATATCAAAGTCCCGATAGTCCAAATCCCGACGCTCCATTACGCTGACAGCTGGCCTCCACTACGCCTCCGTCCTCCTGCTCTGCTGTGCTGACAGCTGGCCCCCACTCATCGGGGTTTCACTGATCACGATTTCACAATGCATAAATCACTTGTCACCGGGATCCCCGATTCTCCGATGAAAAAAACTCTGACGGTGCCTGATCCTTTGCCACCTGTCCTTGCAGATGGACGGTCCCTATTCCTCTGGGATTTCGAGACTTTCGATGTCTCGATTCACTTGTCCTCAGGAAATCTGATTTCTCAATGGCCAATATCCCGATGCCTCACCAGAATACTGACGCATGTCCTGCCCAGATCAATGACTAGGATTCTCTCTCCAATATCCCGATGACTTGTCCGGAATTTCTCCTCTGCACACTAGGGCTTAACCCCTACGTGACTCTTATAGATCCGACGGCTGTCGGGTTTTCTTCTCAGATCCTACGGCTCAGATCTGTTCTCCCTCTCTGCACTCTTCCTGAGGCTTAACCTTCATGCACCTTCTACAGATCCGGTGGCTGACGGGTATCTTCTTCCAATCCGACGACTCAGATCACTTCTTCTGCACGCCTACTCCTGCGCTTAACCTCTGCGCAGCTTCTCCTGATCCAACATCTGCCGGGATTTTCGAGTGAGATCCGACGACTCTCGATCTCTTTCCCCTGTGGGCTCCTCCTGAGCTCCTCCTAGACGTGTAAACCAACGGTCACTGACTCTTCTCCTTCCGATTATTGCTGCGCTGCTATTCATTGCTGTTGTCATCACTGCAACCACAACTGTACTTGCCATAAATGACAAGTATACGCTGATTTGATGTCTGTTAATTGAATTTGCCAACAAGTTGTACAACACAATTTTGAAACAGAGTTTTCATATGCAGGTTGAGGGTGAAGTAATAGAGAAGCACATCAGTGATAAAGAGGTAGCACATCATAGGTGTATTTCAGCAAGGTATTCTAAGTCTTTGTCAGGTCAGAGTCATCTTGGCAAGCTCTTTGAGAGAAGAACATTCATGGTGGATATTTGTAAGAGATCTTACATTGTTAATGCAATAAAGGAATATTGTTTGCTGGGGTTTTTCTCCCTATAAAGAGTTTCCCCAGGGTATATGTGTTCTTGATATGCATGTTTACTTATCTACATAATTCTTTCTATTCGATTATGATTTGAAATTGTTGAAGTGTATTAAGATGGAATCAAAGTATTGAAGAAAATAAAATAATTAATTTGCATAAGAAATCAAGCTCATAATTTAATATGGTATCAGAGCTTAGGGTGTGTTAAACGTGTTGAAGTGCAACAACAGGTACACACAGATCCAAGAAATATTTATTAAGTTTCCAGTGTGAGGACCATGGCATCCTCCATTTTAGTTAGGGTCGAAGATAGGCTCGAAGGAGCTACCAACTTTAATGTGTGGAAGCTTCGAAAAACAAATATCTTGCAAGAGCATGATCTTGAGCAATATGTGACCACAGTGGTGGAGGAACGGACGAAAAATGCAGGAAGAATGACTTCCAGGAAGAGTCAAGAAAAGGCCAAGCGAATCATCTTTGACTCAATCAAAGACAATATAATGCCTGCAATGACTTCATTGATGACTACCAAGGACTGTATGGATACCTTGGTGAATCTGTATGAGAAACAGGCTCCAAGTCAGAAGAGGACACTTAAGCACAAGCTTAAGTATTTAAAGATGGAGAAAGGTGAATCAATGGCATCCTTCTATTCCAGGATAGTCGAGATCAGAGATTAGCTTTTGGTCATAGGGGTGATAGTGGATGATGATGATTTAGTGCAGGCCATTTTTTACGATCTTCCTTCTTCATGGGAGACCTTCTTATCCAGTGTAAGTGGGAGAGAGATTCAACCCATGTTTGAGAGGTTATGGCATGATTTCCTCCAGGAGGAGAGTCGCACAGCTACTAGGAGTGAGCCAACGAAAGAAGAGCACTCATCTTTAGCATCAAGATTCAAGGGAAAGAAGAAAGACACTTTCCAGAAAGGCTCTCAATGGAAGCCAAACATCAAAGGTACATTCAAAGGCAAGAATATTGATACATCTAGGATTAAATGCTTTAGTTGTAATAAGTTGGGTCATTTTGCTAAAGATTGTTGGTTTAGAAAGAAATATCCTAGGAAAGGGAATCATCATGCCTCAACTGCTGAGGATGATGAATCTAAAAGAAATAAGAAAAGTCCTTCTAATGAGAAACAAAATAGGAAAGAATATTATTTGGTTTTTTCTTTATCTAGTTTAGTTTCCACGGGGACAAAAAATTGGTTAGTAGACAGTGGTGCATCAAAACACATGACAGGGTACAAGGAGATCCTCTCATATTTTGAGACAAAATATTTTGTAGAGCAGGTCAAGCTTGGGGATGAAAAATGTTACAAGATAGAGGGAGTAGGCTCTATCTCCTTTAGATTGGAATCTGGGGCTAGACTTCATGTTGATGAAGTATTATATGTTCCAGGTCTCAAGAAGAATCTACTATCAGTTGCAACTATGGGCTATTGGGTGATATTGGGTGATATTCAAGGATAGGAAGGAACTACTATGGGCTAAAGGTAGCCACTTAAGTACAACATAACCCATTGGAACTCACAGTGGAGGACTGTACGTCGTGTCAGGATAGTCAGTTCAGGCATTGGCTCATGATGCGACTAGCTCCAGTGAGTTGTGGCACAGAAGACTTGGGCATCTTCATTACAAAGCTCTTCTAGATCTACAGAACATGGTATGTGACATGCCCTCTATTTCTCTTAGTAAAAATGAAATTTGTAAGGGATGCATGCTAGGTAAAAATATAAAGAAATAATTTCCTAGTAGTGACAATAGAGCTCAGGGCATCTTAGATCTAGTTCATTCTGATGTATGTGGTCCCATGTCATCTCCCTCACTTAGTGGTTGTTTGTATTATGTCATTTTTATTGATGATTACTCACGAAAATGTTGGATATATTTTCTTAAAGCTAAAAGTGACACATTTGATAAATTCAAAGAGTAGAAAGCCTTTATTGAAAAGTAGACAAGGAAACACATCATAATCCTTAGAACAAATAATGGAGGAGAGTTTGAATCTCTTCAGTTTGAGGATTTCTGCAAGTCAGCAGGAATCAAGAGACAACTGACTGTGCCATATAACCCTCAACAAAATGGTGTTGTTGCGAGGAAAAATAGGACTATTTGTGAGGCAACGAAAGTAATGACGTTTGACTAGGATCTTCCAAATTCTTTATGGGCAGAAGCTACCTCCACTGTCGTGTATATTCAGAACAAGTGTCCACATGCTATTTTGAAGGACAATACTCTTGAAGAAGTCCAAGGATCAAACATGAAGTAGGGAATCTAAGGATATTTGGATGTCCTGTGTATATTCATGTCCCTAAGGAAAAGAGGAAAAAGATGGAACCCTCAGGAAAGAAAGAGGTTTTTTGGGGGTATAGTGATAACTCCAAAGCTTACAGGATTTATATACCAGGTCAAAGGCAAATAGAGGTAAGAAGATATGCGACTTTCCATGAGGAAGCCGCATTTAAGAAATCCAGGGAGCTTCAACAGGATTCAGAAGCACTTCATCCAGATTCACCCTCTTCTGAAAATGAAGAGTCAGATGATCAGAGGGAGGAACCTTGTGAAGGGCCAAGTAATGAGCCCCTAGAACCTGTTGAAGTGTTAGAAAGAACTCTTGAAGAACCTCCATCCAAAAGGAAGCCAGGGTGGCTTAAATAAATAGTGCAGAAAGCAGAAAGGATAGCTGCTCCCAAAGGAACTTTTAGGGAAAGGAAGAGGCCTCATAGGTTTGGAGGCTATGTTGCACTGATGAGAAACATTAGTGATGCCGAACCTTCTTCATTTGAAGAATCAGATAAATTACAAGTATGGAAGGATTCCATGCTTGAGGAATATAGGTCTATTATAAAGAACAATGTTTGGGACATTGTGCCAAGGCCAAAAGACAAATCAGTGGTTTCTTCCAAATGGATCTATAAGATCAAACATGCAGTTGATGGAAGTGTAGAAAAGTTCAAAGAAATATTTGTAGCGAGAGGCTTCACTCAGAAAGAAGGAATCGACTACAAAGAGACTTTTGCTCATGTATCCAGGTATACTTCCATTCGAGCTATTATTTCTTTAGCTTCCATACTTGGTTGGAAACTACATTAGATGGATGTAAAAATAACATTCTTGAATGGAAAGATTGAACAGGAGGTCTTTGTGGAACAACTAGATGGTTTTATATGGCATAACAAAGGCACTCATGTATGAAAGCTAAGGAAGGCCTTGTATGGTCTTAAGCAGGCTCCCAGAGGTTGGTATAAAATGATTGATGGCTTTCTTAAAAGCCCGGGCTTTCAGAAAAGTGATGTTGATGAAAATCTATACTTCAAGGTAAGAGGTAACCAACCTGTTATACTAATCCTGTATGTTGATGATCTCTTTCTAACAGGAAATGAAGGGCTAATAGCCTGGTGTAAGAGGGAGCTAACCTCAGAATTCGAGATGAAATACTTAGGCTTGATGCATTACTTCCTAGGATTGGAAAAGTGGCAAATACAGAGCGAGATATTTATGGCACAAGGAAAATACACAGTGGATGTACTAAAGAGGTTTGGTATGATGGATTGCAAATCCATGTCTACTCTGATGGTTACCAACCTGAAGAAGCTGCATGATTCTGATACATGTTCAGATTTGGTGGATCCCACCATGTATAGGCAGCTGATTGGATCATTGATGTACATGATCCACACTAGGCCATATATATTGTTGGCCCTTGACCAAGTTTTGAGGAATACTTGGTCATATTCAACCGTTTTTGGGAATGCAACAACTAGTTAAAGATGGAGCGCAACGCGAAGAAAAAATTAGGGAAGAAAAACCTATTTTTGGGTCCTTTTTAGGGTTTTTGGGTTAATGTAACGGGAAAGGGATGTCAGCCCGTGGGTTTATCCATGCTTAGGCCCATTTTGTAATCTATAAATAGATACTTAGGCAATGTAAGTAGGAGATGGTAGTACATCTATGTGATGTATAGCTAAAGGCTTAGTGCTAGTAACTGGATCTGTGTGATCAGATGTATATTGCAAGTGCTATGTGTGTGATTGTAAGGAGCTTGAAAATATCAGTGAAAGTTGTTGATTGAGGTCCAAAGAACTAGGGCAAAAAATCTACACAAAGAACTGTGGTTGCTGGGAACTAAAGAAGAAAAATCTTTGTGCGAAATAAGCTCTGAGCATAGATCTATTGCCCTAGTGCGCAGTATTCTACTTGACCTGCGAAGCTTTGTGCCGAGAAAGAAAGGTTAGATCTGAAGGAAAGAGGTCATATTTGCAAGAAAATAGGTTGATACTGAAGAAAAGAAGCGATATCTGAATGCTATGTGCTCTAAGAAAAGTAAAAGTGGAAATTTCTGAAAGAAAGAGGCCAGATCTGCAGAAAAGAGGTAACATCTGTAAACTCTGTGCTCTAATAAAGGTAAGAATAGTTAAAAGTCTTAGTTATGAAACCTTTGTGCTCTATATAGGTAAGATAGGTGGAAATGTTTTGTTTCTGAAGCATGAATTTAGGTACGCTTGATAGAATTTTTCCTAGCATAAAAACTAGAGCATTGTTAGACGGAAAAAAAATTGATAGATCTGATAAGAATAATGATAGATATGTTATACCTATACATAGAAAGAATGTTTGGACTAACAGATGGATGCAGGATCCTAGAAAGAATTTTTTGCAGGCTAACTACCATGACCCTAGTGCACAGTACAGAAGAGGTTGGGGGTCATTTAAAAGAAAGAGAGGATTGACCATGTGTTACAGTTGTAGAAAACTAGGACATCTAGCTAAGGAGTGCCCTGGTGGAAGAATGAGTTGTCTCTATTGCAAGGATTTGGACCATGAAGTATTGGATTTCCCTAGAATGATTGCCAGGCTTGAAAAAATGAATCTATGTGAAGAAAACATTAAGGCAGATCCACAAATAGTAGAAACCCAGAAAGAATCAGAGAAGATGTTACTACAGATGAAAGAAACCTTAAATGGTCACTAACAGATCAGGTTATCAGATATCTTCAAAGAAAAAGAATGCATTGAAGTAAGAATAGTTGACTTCGATATTGACTGTGTTCTGGATGAGGAAACACGGGCGAATGTCATGACAGAAAGAACTTGGGAAGCTATAGGGAGACCTGCTATGACTCCATCCCTAAGTGGAATAGCATTATTCAAAGGAAAAATGGTAAACCTATGTGGAAGGCTCACTCAAATATCTATGAATATCAATGGAATTCCGACAGAGGAAGATTTTGAAATCATCAAATTTATTGAGGACAATGCCCCATTTACTATGTTACTTGGAAATCCTTGGATTGAAAGAGATCATTCTAGAAAGAAGGTAGAAGAAACTTTTTAGAACAACAGAGACAAGAAGACTTCAGGACCAGAAAGATCACGCAGTTGATTGAAGAACAAAAGAACAGATCGAAGCCATTTCATACTAGAAACCCAAGCTTCAAAGTTATCAGAATGCCAGAGGATTCATAGAAGACTGAAGTATCCATTGCAGATAAAGAAGAGACGTTATCCATGAACCCTAAGAAAGAACATCAGCAGCACGAAGTGACTATATCCAAAGAAAATAATCAGAACGGGAAAAGAACCACTGAGACAAAGCTCAAGGGAAAGAAAGCTAGAAAGTTAAGTAAGAAGAAGGCGAAGATGGAAAAACTACAGGAGAGTCTAGATGGAACTTCACAAAAAGAAAAATTGTAGAATTCAAGCTTCGCTAAGATATCAGAACAACGACATAGGTCATTTCGCCATGGTGAAGAAATATAGATGTTGGAAGCCAATATGTCCGTTCAACTGCCGCTCTGAACGGGTTGAAAAGAAATCATGGGTTACCAATAGACCATTGGACAACACCAGAATGGATAGAATGGAGTTAATGAAGGCCCCATGTCCGTTGCAAGCAGACCATTGTTGAGATTGCCTATTTAGCTCATTGCACCATGCCCAATGAACAATTTTTCCAATAAAGAAGTTGAAGCTCACAGAATTAGAAAGTGTCTAAAGTGATCATCACACCGTTGTTATTTATACCAGTACAGTGCTTAAGACCAGTGTGACCCCGATTATTTTCCTTGAGCGTATATGTTCGACGAGATCAGCGCAGCTGAAGAATCTATAAGAGAGGTACTCGCTAACCTCAGAACCGAATGAGTCATGTCAGAAAGAGGGTTGCCCATGGGTTTACAAGCATCACCGACGAGAGGAACGCAAGCCTCCCCATCAACTTCTCGAGCAGGAACATCTCGAGCCGATGCAGAAAGAAGAACTAAGCATAAAGACAACATAACCAATGAAAAGTTAGTACCGTCTATCCTACCAGCTTACATACCCCCTCTGAGCGGTGTGATTAACTGGGAAAACATCCCTCGAGACTTTGAATACACCCTAGTCACTGCTTATCTACCAAAAGGAGTACACACCTACCGCGTAGATCAAGACAAGGTTGCGGCGTTGAAGTTTTGCGACTTCAACCTGGGAGACCGTAAAGCTTATGACATGCTTGCCCTGCACAAGTACTTAACCATAACCAAGGGAAAGAATTCCAAGATCATCCCTCAGAAATGGACGATGAACCTAAAGTAGTCTACTTTGATCAGTGTCATGAAAATACCGCACTTCAGCAGACACCAAGAGGTGAGTGCTTGTGTAAAATTGCTGCTAGAAAGTTGCCATGGAGGATACCTGTGATTAAACCGTCGCATAACTGTTGATCCAGTGCTGATCAATAGGATCGTCAGACTTAGTATGCAGGACCCTGATCCTAAGGATTACTACCCTGGAAAGATCATGGACCGTGCTCTTTCACAGAAGATTAAAGAATATTATGGAAATGTTGAGAAGGAAACGCGAGGCTACAAGGTAGCCTCTATCGAGAGTGGCGTAGTGCGCCTTACATGCCAACTGATAGCAGGGAAATTGGTATGTAAGAACAGACCAAATCAAGTATCAGGCTTCGTAGTTGACCTAGCAGGAAAATGCGCAGAGGGACTACAGATAAACTAGGTGAAGTACCTGGTTAACCAGCTAGATATTGACTGCAGAGAAGCCCAGGATCAGGGGCATGAATTCCACTTTAGTTGGCTGCTAATACTGATCACTTTTGTTGCATGGGAGCTACCGGAAGGCACAACCTTCCCAGAACTCGACCCTTTTGATCCCTTAGCCATGAATTTTAGTACCTTATGGTACTCAAACGATATGAACAAGCAGTGGCAATCAAATGTTGTTTTTCATACATACTATAACCAATTTAAAGTAGCCATAGGGGGTGAACCTCACATAACCCTAAACACTTTACAAAGGTTCTGACCTCTGATAAATTTCAGTGTAGATCACCACTTTATATACCTAACTCCATGCGCTGATGAACACCAGGAACAACTTTAGTCCTATTATAAGCTGACAGAAGAAGACCTGGAAGAAATCACCAAGGAATGGTCGACAAACCTCCTTATCTCAGTAGATCCAGTAGATATGTCCGACATCGATAGCCCAGAAGCTACGCAGAATACACTTGGACCTAGTAAGGTGAAGACAACTAAGAAGATAAAGAAAGATGAGGAAATCCAGGACATCGACAGTAGAACTGTAAGGACGACTTCCACCACACCCAATCACGGAGGTAATAACGAAGACTTCAAAGAAGTTGAACAAGGCCAGAGGACAAAGTAGAGATCATAAAGAAAAGAAAGGGTTCACCTCTAGATTCTTCTTCCAAGAAGAAGTCGAAAGCATTCATGACTAAACTGACGACCACACTCACCCCAAATGACTTCATCTTTCTCCTCGCGACTATGAATGAAGATAT
This sequence comes from Picea mariana, assembly GCA_032191745.1. NCBI lineage: Eukaryota > Viridiplantae > Streptophyta > Pinopsida > Pinales > Pinaceae > Picea > Picea mariana. Next base: position 10,471 of record JASDQU010271886.1, read on the forward strand.
TGAAGAGATAACAGAAAAACAGGTAGCCAAGAAAGAGGCTATGTACAAAAGAATTGAAATCGAGCTCCAAGGAGTAAATCAAGCACTTCAATTGAGCCACGCATATTCCACTACGCCCTTGCCAGAAGGAACAACAGAAGCAGGAGATGAACCAGTTCAACTCCGCAGGATTGCTGACTCAGTCAAAGTACACCTTTGAAAAGCAGAAGAAGCAACAACGCAGGCCACCCAGGCCCTAAAGAAAGCACATGATGAAATCATAGAGCAACACCGAGATGCACAACAAGAGAAAGAGTCCATCCAATCAAAATTTGATGAAGACAGAGAAAAAATACAAAAGGAGAAGGAGTATCTTCTCGTGAAGCAAGTCAGGATAGAAGAAGTTGTCAACAGAGCATTTTGCTCTATGACCAACTTAGAACAGAAGGCCGAAGAACCCTTAGACCGTCAAGTGATGAATCTTGTTGAAGTTATTCAGCAAATTCAAAAAAGAGTCATGGAATTAGAGCTTCAGATCATCCCAAGAACCCCGCAAGAAGAGCGCAACCAGTGAGAAATAAATTCCCAGAGTACAATAGAAAGGATTAAAGCACTCATCAAAGAATGAAAACAATTAAGTAGAAAAAGTGTGCAGATACATGAGACCCTAACCGAGAACCTAGAATTGCATAAACTGGAGTTGCAGCTCCAGGAGGTGAAGCAGCATGTAGATAGAATTCAGATGCAGTTGAAGGCCCTATCAACCATAGATAAAATGAAGTGATCCCATGAGCAACGCGTCGCATAACAACAGATCCACATGATCTAAAGTAAGGTAATGGAAGTAACTCAATAACTTCAACCTTTGCAGGATAAGGAATGTCTGCTATTATTAGATATTGAGAACCAAAGAGCAGAGCTGGAACATATCGTGATTACTGCAGAACAATGCCTAGAGGGACCAGTCAATAACACACTCATCCAGTAGTTCATCGAGTAAGAGGAAACCACAAAGCAGCAGGTCAAAGTGGCTCGAGCCAAACTCGAGGTGTTTGAAGCAGAATTGGTTAGACCTGAGTGACTCGGGACGAGTCACTGGTGAGTGGTGAGGGCCTGTTGGCCCTTGAACAAGTTTTGAGGAATACTTGGTCATATTTGACCATTTTTGGGAATGCGACAACTACTCAAATATGGAGCGTAACGCGAAGCAGAAATTAGGGAAGAAAACCTATTTTTGGGTCCTTTTTATGGTTTTTGGGTTGATGTAACGAGAAAAGGATGTCGGCCCATGGGTTTATCCACGCTTAGGCCCATTTTGTAATCTATAAATAGATACTTAGTCAATGTAAGTAGGAGATGGTAGTACATCTATGTGATGTATAGCTAAAGGCTTAGTGCTAGTAATTGGATCTGTGTGATCGGATATATATTGCAAGTGCTCTGTGCATGATTGTAAGGAGCTTGAAAATCTTAGTGCAAGTTGTTGTAGTTTTGTGCTGAAGTGCAAGGAAGAAGGATCTAGCGAGTTGCACAGATCTTTTGTCCTATGTGAAGTAAGGGTCAGTGAAGCTCTGTTTTGTAACCGCTTGACCGATACAATATAAATAAGAAGACTTTGTGGATGTAGCCCCAGGGTGGGGGTGAACCATGGTAACTTTGTGTATTGTGCTCTATGCTTCGACCTAATGTGTTTGTATCCTTCTTTGCTAAGTGCTTGATGTGATTAAATAGATCTAGTTATGCTTTGTCCTTCTGATATAGGAATGAATGTTAGATTTGACATGTAAGATGCTTAGTGCTTGATCTACTGAACTCGATCTATCTTGTTGTGGCTAAGTGCTAAGTCTTCTTGAATATAAGTATATACTGTGATGCTCTGTGTTATCTACTAAGTGCTGTAAGGGATGAATATTGATGGATAAACCATGCTAGACGATTTCCAAGTGTTATAATCACATATCTATGTCCTAGCTAAGGTTGTAGACATCTGAGTCCTGCAACCACCCCTACCTCTACCTCGGGTGACACTTCAACTGCTTCGCAGGTGTTGCCGAAAGGGTTGGTAGTTAGGGTTTTGTTGGTACTCTCTTGAGAATTGAACCCTAGGTCTGCTCTTGTGCCAACATATATGCTATGTAGTGATTACAATGATTCAGTTCATGACTGAACCGAGACAGAGACACTGGGTGGTAGCAAAGCACATCTTGAGATATCTCAGAGGGACCATTACTTATGGGTTGAAATATACATCCAATGGTGGTTTATTTTTGCATGGGTATGCAGATGTTGACTGGGTAGGAAGCCCAGTGGATAGGAAGAGTAATTTCGGATACTCCTTCAGTTTAGGATCCTCTATGATCTCTTGGTCAAGATGAAAGAAGGGATCCATTTCATAGAGTACAATAGAGGCTGAGTACATTGTAGCAAGTGATGCTAGCAAGGAAGTAGTATGGCTTAGAAAATTGGTTTATGGGTTGTTTGGTGACAAGATCGAGACTGTAATGATCCCAAGCCAAATTCTTTCTTGGAATCACTAACTACTACTACTTTATTGAGTTATTAAGTGCATACAAGATTCATCAACACATGGAGAACACAATATATTCAAGATGTAGAAGCACAAGCAAAGATCTGACCTTTTTATTATGAGCAATGTAAGATCAATACAATAGATGGCCGATCTGGCATAAACCTCAGATGGCCATACAAGCAATAGATATGAGCTGCTACAAAATGCTCCCGCTAATACAAAATAATGCCTCCAAAGGCAGAATAAGAAATGAAGATCAATACAAGCAAATCTGAATGCCAAAGTCTCCAGCTGAAGAATGCCACGCTCCAATAGAAGGCTGAAACCCACAATAACTCGGCCCTGCTGCCAAAAGTGTCCAATCACCCTAAGAAATATGCCAATGGATAGATCGGGTGATGGTGAGAATAACGCAGGTGCCTGAATCTCCAAGATCCCTCTCAATCTCTGTAGATCTGAATTTCCCACTGAATGGGGTGCCCCACTGGATGACTGAAACCCTAGCTGGTTCGGCCCTGAAGAAGGAGGTCTCCAAATGCTCTAAAACTCTCCAAGAATATAGATCGGGCTATGAGAATCCCGTGGGAGAAGTTTCGGACTCAGATCTCCAGCAGATCTCCCTAGATCTGAGTTTTACTAAATTACAAGACGTCCCCTATGGCTCCAAGACGTCCCAATCTGCAGAAAAATGTAGAATGATGATAACCCTCTAGAAAAGCCCTCAAACTGATTGTCCTCCCTCTTCTGAAGCACTAGATGGAGATGGGATGAGACTAGAATGGTGTGGAGGAGTCTTTCATCCCCGACACCAAGCTGTGGAACAAGGTGAGTGGATATTTCACCACTGAGTTGCTCACAAGGGTTTGTACAACAAACCCCCAAATTGAATGCTCAAGAGCAATAGCAAATGCTAATCCAAAACCAGAATGAGTAATAGGTGCACCCTAGCCTCTTACTTATACTTTTCCTTCTAATTCTCTGTTGAGTTAGGTTAACTCCCAGAGTTAATCTTCTATTCTTCTGTTGAGTTATCTTTTACTCCTTTCCTTTTCCTTTCTTAAGTCAACTTAAAAATATAACTTTTAACTTGTTGACTTTTCCCCCCTTCAGTGTGAGGCTATGACCTAGTGGGGGTTCCCAGGCCACTGAGTCTCATCATTACCTCTCTAAGAGGTGGGGGACATTACAGTCTCCCCTGCTTGAAATTGCTTGTCCTCAAGCAATTCCAAACCTGCTTCTCTAACCACGTGCTCCTGCTCCCAAGTGACATCCTCAATGGGTAAATCCTTCCACCTGATCAAATACTCCTTGATGCTTCGGTTTCAGAGCCTCTTCTCTCGAACTTCTAACACCTCCTCTGGAATCAAAACAAGCTGTACCTCCTCATCCATGGGAGGTAATGCCTCAATAGGCCTGACATGTTGACCGAGGGCTTTCTTAAGGCACGAGACATGGAAGACGACGTGAATTTTGCTGCCCTGTGGAAGCTCCAGCTCATAAGCTACTGCCCCTATCCTCCTGTTGACTCTGTAAGGTCCAAAGAAACGTGGCTACAATTTCTCCACTCTGCTTCTTTTAATGGAGGCCTGCCTGTATGGTTGCAGCCTCAAATAGACTAAATCACCAACCTCAAAGGTACGATCAACTTTGTGCTTGTCTGCTTGGACCTTTTGCTAGTTTTGTGCCCTCTGTAAATGATCCTTCAATTCCCTGAGAATGTCTTGGCTCTGCTGTATCCAATCCTGTACCATCGGAGCCCTGGTGTCACCAAATGCAATCTCCACAAATGATAAAGGATCATAGCTATATAAAGCTCTAAAGGGTGACATGCCAATGGACATATGTTGAGTGGTGTTGTAGCAATATTCTCCCAAATGTAACCATTTGACCCATGCTTTCTGTTTTCCTGCTACATAGTTTCTGAGGTAACCTTCCACCCATTTGTTGACTATATCCGTCTGACCATCCGTCTGAGGGTTATAGATAGTACTAGGAGTCAATGCCGTACCCACTAATCTGAACAACTCCTGCCAAAACGTACTCATGAATCTGCTGTTCCTGTCACTGATGATGGTTTTGGGTAGGCCGTGTAGTCTAAACACCTCTCTGAAAAATAATTCGGCCACCTGTGCTGCATTGAAGTCTGTGGCTATGGGAAAAAAGTGTGCAAACTTCGTCAACTTGTCTACCACCACGAAAATGCAATCTTTCCCCTGTGATCTGGGCAACCCGGTGATGAAATCCATGGATATACTTTCCCACTTGTGCTCTGGAATAGGTAAGGGCT
>JASDQU010271887.1:0-15078 GCA_032191745.1 Picea mariana
TGGAACCCATAAACCCATGTGCGACTAATACACCAAAGAGAACACCACCGTTTGGACAACTGAAGTTCATAAGTAGTCAGATAGCAGGAAGTACATACACACAAGGAACATCAACTGGAGGAGCTAGTTCAGGAAACACTAGTCGAGTATCTACACCACACAGGGGTAGTAGTTCAACATTCAAAATGACAGGACATGATCCCACCATTAGGTTACCCAAATTTCGAGGAGAAGTAGCAGAAGACCTTGAGAAACATTTGTTCATTTTTGCAAATATCTAGGAAGAAAAACAAATCATTGATGAAGATACCAAACTTGCACAACTATCTATTACGCTAAGAGACCGCGCACTAGACTGGTACATGAGTTTAGACACAAACAATGCCGCTGGGATGAAAAGGACACTGGCAGACATTAAGAAGTTACTAATAAATGAGTTCTAGAATCTAAGCTCAGAGGATCAGTACATGAATGAGATGATCTAAATAAGATAGAAACCAAGAGAATTCGTATGGGAAATTGATCAGAGATTCAAGCAACTGAAGGGAAAGTTAAAGTATCTCATGACCAAGATGAAACATAGACACTTATTTGTCAATTCTCTATTACCACAATTAAAATAACCTTTGCGAGAAAAGAAGTTCCAAATGCAGGCAGAAGCTTTGCAGGCAGCCTTACAGCTGGAAGAAAATCAGTATTAGCAGATGGACCCAACTATCGAAGAACTGAAGGAGGACTTGAAGAACTTAATGTTTCAGTTGAACCAGAATAAGAAAAAGGATAAATGAGAATCTGTTTGGTGTACCACATGCAGGAAGAAAGAACACCACAAGAATGAATGCCCAACATTCGTGCAGTATATGGAAGCAGGAATGCCAAATTCGCTACCAACATGAGGACTATGGTGCGAAATCTGAAAGAAACTGGGTCACAACCCTTATCACTGCACGATGATGCATAAATACCAGACAGTCCTGAAGAGATCATATTGCACCTTTTCCAAGTCAGTGGGCCATGATGACAAAGATTGCAAAACTATGGAGTTGATACGAGAAAGGACATCTGATGCATATAGGGTGTAGGCATAAATAATGACTGGGCAAGCCACACCACAGTTTAATCAAGGTCCAAATCCATACAACACTACGCAACAATAGTATAATACTGTGAAACAACCATATAATAATGCACAACCATAGTACAAAACGACACTGACTCAGTACAATACCATGCAGTATAATCAGGCACCTTCGTATAATGCACCGAGAGGAAATTGAGAATGCTACAGAGGTGGCGGACGAGAAAGAGGAGGTTTCAGACGAGGTAGAGGACTAGTGGTGTGTCACAATTGTTAACAACTGGAACATTACGAAAGGGAATGTCCACTTCCACCATCAAACTTTATGTACTATCATGCATCGGACCACGATACAAAAGAATGCCTAACACTACTAATAAACATCCAGGAAAAGAGGAACCAAAACAACTAAAATGTTCAATGGATTTCCGCCGAAGCAAGGGATGAAGGACGAAACATTAATATAGTTACTCACGGAGGAGATAAAATAGGGGATGACAATGTTCGACAAGCGCCAACACAAAATCAATGGGTGAAAAAGAAGGTCAAACCAAGGAAGAAGTTCAACGCGCATAAGGAAAAGGAGATATTTAAGCAAGCTCGACAAGAATTTCAGAAGGAAGATATTGAGACAACTTCAACTGCGCAACAAAGTAAGGAAGCACGCGAATATGAAATGCCTCCATTATTGGATCATACCAGTGAAATACATTCCATGGGCCAAGTAAGTACATTCAAAGGATTTTTGCAATCATGTGTAAAGGTATTAAGTGATCCATCATCTGTGAAAATCTTGAAAAACAAACTAGAAAAATGCAGCCTCGAGACAAAAGAAAAGTTAGAACCAAAAACTGTCAATCACCTACATACAAGGAGAAGAACCAGTAGGGAATTCAGACTGAATGCTAACATCAGAGAGTTCAACATGGGAGGCTTCATACTTGATCTAGGATCTGAAGTCAATGTACTACCAAAGAAGACATGGCAATGCATGGGAGAACCCACATTAGGATATTCACCTATTCAATTGAAACTGGAAAACCAACATAGAGTCCTACCAATCGAAAGACTGAAAGGAGTGACAGTAGACCTAGATGGAGTGTGCACTAAAGCAGATTTTGAAGTCATTGAAATAGTGGATGATACAATACCTTACCTAGCGTTTCTTGGTCTGGATTAGGCGTTTGACAACAAGGCCATAATCAACTTAAAGACCAGAAAAATGACATTTGAGTTAGGAAAATACAGGGTCATCATGCCATTGGACCGATCAAAAGGGGAGAGGGTCGTAGAACCTACTTGTTTGGACCTAGAGGAAATCGTCCAGTTGTACAGAACAACTACCCGCAATGAGGATTACGTAAACCCAATTGCAGATGTGATACTCAGTTGGCAGAGGATCACTTCCTGTGCAACAGATTTAGATACCGTTTTAGAAAACTAGCAACAAAGGCTACACGAAGTGTCCACGAGGAGATGTGCAAGAATAGACCGCGCAGTAAAATGGGTAGGCACAAAAATTAGAGAACCACCTAGTTTCCACGCAGTAAACGATTTGGAAACATTCTTAGCACAGTATGAATATGAATTCTTATAGAACCAAAGACTGTTATCACTTGATATAGCACTCAAGGCTACACCTGCAAGATGGTGGGGCACACATAAAGAGACCATCACAGACTGGTACTAATGTAAGTGGTTACTGCGCATAAGGTTTGGTGCAGAACATAGAAACAATAAACAATAAAAGTATGATGGACAAGGGGTACTAATGGAACACTTGGAGAAGTGAAGAATGCTGTGGAAATTAACACCCCTAGAGGAATGGCCTCATCACTTCATACACACCCTAGAGGGAATACCATCAAATTGGTATACAGACCAGAAATTACTCAAAGGAACTACAACCTGGATGACATTGCAACACAATTTTACAGTCACTTTCTCATTCGATCATGAGAACCCTAACATAGATGTCACGCTAAATAATATAAGAGGAGTAATATTCATCAAAGAACTAGAAGTTGAAATCACAGAACAATAACAATGGAACAAACAAACAGTTAAAGAAATTCTGTCATGTTACCATGTGTAAGAGGAAGCTCTGGATGAAGACAAACCGGGTGATATTCATATTGAAGAAGAAGAAGGAGAAAGAGAAGTGGAAGGTCCACCTATAGAATCAAAATTTATTTCTATGCCGATGAAAGTAAAGAAAGTAAATATTGGGACAGCTGAGCAGCCCCAAATGGAAATCATTGGAGACTACTCGGATGAGAAAACATTGGAAAGCTTAACAAAGTTACTGCACGAGTATAGTGACCTGTTTCCCACAACATTTATAGAGATGAAGGGCATAGTCGGAGAGCTAGGAGAAATGAAGATACCGCTCATACCGGAAGTGATACCGATCAGATAGTGACCATACAAACTGAACCCAATATATAAGCATAAATTCAAAATTGGGATCGACAGAATGCTCAAAGCCGACATCATAGAACCATTTGAAGAATCAAAATGGATAAGCCCAATGGTAGTTCATGACAAGAAATAAGGAGGGATCAGGATATGCGTTGAATTGAGGAAGTTGAACAATGCATGCCTACATGACCCATTCCCTACACCGTTCATGGATGAAGTATTAGGGAACATAGGAGGATATGAAGCTTACTCATTTACTGATGGATTCTCAAGCTACCATCAGATCAAGATAGCCCAAGAAGATAGATACAAGACTACATTTGTGACAGAATGGGGATCTTACCAATACATAGTCATGCCATTTGGACTGAAGAATGCACCAACAATATTTTCCAGAGTAGTCATTGCTACGTTTAAGAAATTCATCCATCAGTTCCTAGAAGTAGGCCTGGATGATTGGAAAGTTTACAGTCTGTTGAAAGACCATGTAGAAGTCTTATGCCTAATGTTAGAAAGATGCAGATAGTGCCAGATATCACTGAACATAAAGAAATTCATATTTAGAACACCGTTTGGGATACTATTGGGCCACATAGTATGTAAACAAGGTTTATTAGTAGATCTTGCAAAGATTGCAGTAATTTTTAACTTACCACCACCAAAAAAAATCCTTCAGCTAAGAGAGACGTTGGGACATACAGGATACTATAGGAAATTTATTAAAGAATATGCGCAAATTACTGCACCAATGGAAAAGATGTGTTGTCCCTTGACCAAGTTTTGAGGAACACTTGGTCATGTTTGACCATTTTTGGACTTCGACAGCCTATCAAAGATGGAGCGCTAGGCGAAGCAGAGATCACAGGATCTAGGTCCACTTTTGGGACCCTTTTAGGGTTTTGGGTTAATGTAGTGGGAAAGGGATGTTAGCCNTTGTAATGTATAAATAGAAGGATAGGCAATGTAATAAGTAGTAGATATGATTTCTTAGTGCAATTGGTAGTGCATCTATGTGATGTTGAGTAAGTTCTCTATGCGAACTGTGTAAGGCTTGCAAGGCTAGGTGCAAGTTATGGTGAGGTTGCTATAGAAAGCTAAGTGTTGTAATGCAAGGAAGAAGGATCTAGTGAGCTATGCAGATCTTCTGTCCTATGAGAAGAAGGGTTTTGGAGGCTTTGTGCTTGTAATGGATTGAAGACAATAATAAATAAGAAGATCTTGTGGATGTAGCCCCAGGGTCAGGGCGAACCACGCAAATCTATGTTTTATTCTCTGTGCTTTGATTCAATATGTTTACCTTTGCTTGTGCTATGTTCTTTGATATATCCACTTATGCTCCGTTCTTCGTAGATATATATGATTGTTAGATCTGATGTGTATGAGGATGATTAGTGTTGATCTTCTGGATCTGATCTGGGTTACTATGGTTAAGTGCTGAAATACTGTAGATCTGAGTGTACACCGAGAAGATTTGTGCTGTCTATGAAGTATAATAAGGGTTGAATATTGATGAATGATTGATGTTAAGTGCTCTATAAATGATATAATCATAGATATGTGTCCCAGCTAAGGTTGCAGGCACCTGAGTCTTGCAATCACCCCTGCCTCTACCTCAGGTGAGACTTCATCTGCTTCGTAGGTGTTGCCGAAAGGGCTGGCAGTTAGGGATTTTTTGGTGTTCTATTGAGTGTTGAACCCTGGGTCTGCCCCTATGCCAAAAAATGGTTCCGTTGCCAGGACTTGAAACTGTGATTGCTGGGAATTGAGGAAGAATAAACTTTGTGCAAAAGAAAGCTCTGTGCGTAGATCTGTTGCCCTAGTGCGCAAATTTTTACTCGACCTGTGAAGATTTGTGCTAGAAACAAGGTTAGATTTGAAGAAAGGAATATCAGATATGAAGAAAAGAAATGAGATTCGAACGCTCTATGCTCTAAGAAAAGTAAAAGTGGAAATTTCTGAAAGAAAGAGGTCAGATCTGCAGAAAAGAGGTAAGATATGTAAGCTCTGTGCTCTAATAAAGGTAAGAATAGTTAAAAGTTCTTAGATCTAGAAGCTTTGTGCTCTGTAGAAGTAAGATAAGTGGAATTTTTTGTTACTAAAGCATGGATCTAGGTATGTTTGATAGATTCTGTCCTAGCTTAAAAACTAGGGCATTAATAGATGAAAGAAAGTTTGATATGAATAGATCTGATAAGTATAATGATAGATATGTTATACCTATGCATAGAAAGAATGTTTGGACTAACAAATGGATGCAGGATCCTAGAAACAATTTTTTGCAGGCTAGCTATCACGATTCCAGTGCATAGTACAAAAGAGGTTGGGAATCATTTAAAAGAAAGACAGGGTTAACCCTCTGTTACAGTTGCAGAAAACTAGGCCATGTAGCTAAGAAATTCCCTGGTAGAAGACCTGGTTTCCTCTGTTGTAAAGATATGGACCATGAGGTACTGGATTGCCTTAGAATGATCACTAAGCTTGAAAGGATAATTTTGAATCAAGAAGACCATAAGGAAGATCCAGAAAAGGAAGAAACCCAGCAAGAATTAGAGAAAGTATTAATATAGATGAAAGAAACCCTAAAGGAACATAAAGATGTCTGATTACCAGAGATCTTCAAAGAAAAGAAGCAAGTCGAAGCAAGAATAGGGGACTTTGACATTGACTGTATTCTTGATGAAGAAACACAAGTGAACATTATGCTATAAAGAACTTGGGAAGATATAGGGAAGCCTGCCATGATTCCTTCATTGGGAGGAATAGGAATATTCAGAGGAAAAATGATAATGTTATGTGGAAAACTCGCTCAGATACCTATGACAGTCAATGGAACTTCGATAGAAGAAGATTTTGAGTTTGTCAAATTCATTGAGGACCACACCTTGTTTACTATGCTACTCGAAAAACCATGGATTGAAAGAGATCAAGCCAAAAAGAAGGAAGAAGAAGAGGTTTTAGAACAACAGAGACAAGAATTAAAAGATTTCATGACTAAAAGGATCACACAGTTGATAGAAGAATAAGAGAACCGATCAAATCCATCTGACACTAGAAGCCAATATGTCGAGGCCAAAGCTACACAAAAGGATGAAATTTGTACCTCAGATAAAGAAGAAGTGATATACCTAAACCCTAGGAGAGAATCTCACCAGCACGAAGTGACTATGTCCAAGGAAAATAAGAATCAAAATGGGAAGAGAATCACCGAGACAAATCTCACCAGAAATAAGGCTAGAAATCTAAGTAAGAAGAAGGCTAAGATTAAAAAATTATAGAATATCCCAGAGGGTATCTCGCAGCAAGACACTTTGCAGAATTGGAGCTTCGTCGAGAAATCAGAACAACAACATATGCCACTTTGCCGAGGCAAAGTAATATAGCTGTTGGAAGCCAATATAACCGTTCGACTGCCGCTTCGAACAGGTCATAAAGCATTTATGGCTTTTCACTAGACCATTAGACTACTCCATAATGGATAGAACATAAGTTAATGCAACCTCATACCCATTGCAAGTAGACCATTGCTAAGTTTCCCTACTTAGTTTGTCGTGCCACGCACCAAGAATAATTTTTGCTAAGTGAGAATTTGAGCCTGAAACCTGAGATTACTTCACCCTATGATCATTTCTTTATTCCCATACCATTCACTGTAGTCTCTGAATTCATTTCACACCCGAGCTAGTTGACCCGAGCTTGTATTTTGGATGAGCTCAACGCTGTTGAGAAAGTAGTCGAAGAATTTTTGATTGACTTATGACTGAGAGAGTCATGTCAGAGCGAGTATTATCTACAGGAGTCCAAGCATCATCAACAAGAGGATTGTAGGCCTCCCCTTCCACTTCTCATGCCGGTCCATCCCGAACGACCGATGAGAAATGGACCAAGCACAGGGATGACATCACAAATGCCAAACTTATCCCATGCATTCTACCTACTTAATTACCACCTCTAAGTGGTTCCATCGACCGTGACAGTGTACCCCAAGACTTCGAGTACACTTTCATCACCACGTACCTTCCAAAAGGGGTGAGCGTAGTTCGTGTTGACCAGGATAAGCTCATAACACTGAAATTTAGTGATTTTAACCTTGGAGATCATAATGTTTACATCATGTTAGCCCTGCATAATTACTTAACAAGGACCAAAGGAAAGAATTCTAACATTTTCCTGCAATCATGGACCCATAACCTCCCATAGTCCACACTGCTTAATGTAATGAATATCCCGCACTTCGGAAGACACCAGGAAGTCAACGCATGTGTCAAGTTGTTGTTGTCCTACTACCACAGAGGATACTTATGGTTGGACCATTGCACTACTATGGATCCAACCTTGATCAATTGGATCATAGGACTTAGTATGCAGGGCCCTAACCCACAGGAGGTTTACCCTGGAAAGACCTCAAACCGAACACTAGCGCAGAAGATAAAATAAAATTATGGTGATGTCGAGAAAGGCACGAGAGGCTACAAGGTAGCCTCTATCCAGAGTGTCGTAGTGCACCTTGCCTATCAGCTAATCATGGGCAAGCTAGTTCGAAATAACATACAAACACAAGTGACTGGATTCGTAGTTGAACTTGCAGGGAAGTGTGCTGAGGGACTACAGATGAAATGGGTGCAATACCTTGTAAACCAGTTAGAGCTTGATTGTAGAGAAGTACAATACCAAGGGTATGAGTTCCACTTTAGTTGGTTGCTCATACTAATCGCTTTCATCACCTGGGAGCTACCAGAAGGTGCCACTTTTTCAGAGATCGAACCCTTCGAACCACTGGCCGCAAAGTTCTATATGTTGTGGTACTCCAGGGACATGAACAAGAAGTGGCAGTCCAATGTCATATTCCACACCTATTACAACCAATTGAAGAATGCAATCCAGTAAACACCATGCCTCACCCAAAACACACTTCACAAGTTTAGACCTTTGATAAAATTCAGCATGGACCACCAGTTCACCTATATCACAGCGCGTGTTGATGAGAACAAACAACAAATCTAGTCATACTACAAGTTGATAGAAGAAGACTTGGAGCAGATTACCAAGGACTGGTCAACGAATCTCCTTGTTGCAGTAGAACCCACTGAAATTTCCAACATGGATATCCCTAAAGCTATGCCAGATACACTTGGACCAAGCAAGACTAATAAGGATGATGAAGCTCAAGATGTCCATAAAAAATCTACGAGGACCACTTTGATCTCACCTGTGCAGGGATGTGATGGTGAAGAACTAGGTGGCACAAAATTTGAGAAAAATAAAGGTGAGGTTACTCCGCCTAGAGAGGATGAGGATCCCTCTAAGAAAAGGAAGATTACCCCACCAAAGCCCTCATCCCAAAAGAAAACTAAGGCCACCTAGACTACGTTTAAGACTACCCTCATACTGGATGACTTCGACTTTTTAGTCACTATGCTAAATGATGTTTCACTAGAGATCATAGAAAAGAAAGAAGCGAAGCAAGAGGAGGTATTCAGCCAAATCAAGGGTGAACTTCAAGAAGTGCAATAGGTACTCCAGTCTAGCCAAGCAGTTTCTACTGCACCCTTGAAAATTGAAATAGAAGGAACAGGCAATGAGCCCACCCAATTACACCAGATCGTTGATAAAGTCGAAGCTCACCTTTGACAAGCTCAAGAAGACATAGCGCAAGCCACCCATGCTTTGAAATAAGTACATAGCGCACTTGTAGAACAACAGAGTAAGGGAGAATAGGAAAAACTTGCCCTGTAAGTGAAGTGGGATGAGGAAAAATCACAGTTACAGCAGAGCAAGGACCATTTACTAGTAGAGAAACTTGAAGTACATGAAAGGGTTCACAAAGCACTTCGCTCTATGATGGTCATAGAAGTGAAGATTGAAGAATGTGTCCCACAACAGGTGGCACAAATTGAATAAGTAATCCAACAACTTCAGCAACGCATCGCATATCTAGAACTTCGTACCATGCATGAGACTCCTCAAGAAATAAGATATCTAAGGGAGGCAACTGTTCACAACACAATTGGCTGATTAAAAACCCTTTCCTTAGAATGCAAGTAGCTGAGTGCTAGAAGCGCCCAAACTTATGAGAACCTCACAGAGAATCCAAAGTTGTAGGCATTGGAGGCACAACTCCAAGAAGAAAATCATCACACATATACGCTATAGGCGCAACTAAAGGCCTTGACCCCAGTCGAAAGAATGAAGAGATTTCCAAAACAACGCATGCCCAACAATAGGTACACATGCTGCAAAGTAAAGTGATGGAAGTCTCCCAATGACTTCAACCAATCCAAGAAAAGGCATGCCAATTTTTCATTGAATTTGAAATCCAGGGAGCGGATCTTGAACAGGTTGTCATCACCACAGAACAATGCCTGGAAGGGATAGTAAATGATGCAATGATCTAGAATTTCAATGAACAAGAGGTTGTCACACTACAACAGGTCGAAGTAGCTTGAGCCAAGATTGAGGCATTCAAGGTGGAATTGATCAGACCAGAGTGACTTGGGATGAGTCACAAGTGAGTGTTGGGGGCCTGCTGGCCCTTGACCAATTTTTGAGGAACACTTGGTCATGTTTGACCATTTTTGGACTTCGACAGCTTGTCAAAGATGGAGCACCAGGAAAAGCAAAGATCATGGGATCTCGTTCCACTTTTGGGCCCCTTTTAGGGTTTTGGGTTAATGTAATGGGAAAGGGATGTCGGCCCGTGGGTTTACCCATGCTTAGGCCCACTTTTGTAATGTATAAATAGAAGGATACACAATGTAATAAGTAGTATATATGATTTCCTAGTGCAATTGGTAGCGCATCTATGTTATGTTGAATAAGTGCTCTGTGCAAATTGTGTAAGGCTTGCAAGGCTAAGTGCAAGTTACGGTGAGGTTGATATAGAAAGCTAAGTGTTGTGACGCAAGGAAGAAGGATCTAGAAAGATATGCATATCTTCTGTCCTATGTGAAGAAGGGTTTTGGAGGATTTGTGCTTGTAACTGATTGAAGATGATAATAAAGAAGAAGATCTTGTGGACATAGCCCCAGGGTGGGGGTGAACCACATAAATCTGTGTGTTATTCTTTGTGCTTTGATTCAATGTGTTTACCTTTTCTTATGCTATGTGCTTTGATATATCCACTTATGCTCGATGATTCTTAGATATATATGATTGTTAGATCTGATGTGTATGAGGATGATTAGTGCTGATCTTCTGGATCTGATCTGGGTTACTATGGTTAAGTGATGAAATACTGTAGATCTGAGTGTACACTGCGAAGCTCTGTGCTATCTGCGAAGTATAATAAGGGTTGAATATTGAAGAACGATCAATGCTAAGTGCTCTGTAAATGAGATAATCATAGACCTGTGTCCCATCTAAGGTTGTAGACACCTGATTCTTGCAACCACCCCTGCATCTACCTTGGGTGAGACTTCATGTTCTTCACAGGTGTTGTCAAAAGGGCCGATAGTTAGGGATTTTTTGGTGTGATCTTGAGAATTGAACCTTGGGTCTACCCCTATGCCAACAAGATGTTAATAAATGACACAAAGTTCCAATGGAATGATGAGTTCCAACATGGTCTGGATACCCTGAAGGAAAAGATGGTCACTGCACCTATATTAGTATTTCCAGACTGGGAGAAGACATTCCACGTGCATGTAGATGCATTATCCATACACTTGGAGCTATTTTGGCACAAATAGGAGTGAGAGACTTGGATCACTCGATAGTATTTGCGAGCAGAAAGCTGTCCGACTCAGAACATAACTATAACATGATAGAAAGAGAAGGCCTAGCTATGGTCTATGCACTGTAGAAATTCAGACATTACTTATTGGGTAAAAAATTTAACATTTTCATAGATCACTCAGTCCTAAAATACTTATTCAATAAGCTAGTGTTGGGGGGCAGAATCTGTCACTGGTTACTACTATTTCAATAATTTTACTTTGAAGTAATAGTCAAGCCAGGAAAATTGAATGCAGGACCTGACCACCTATCAAGAGTCGCCAATGGAGAAGAACCTATGAACTTGGAGGACAACTTTCTATATGCGTAGTCATTCTCAGTATAGATTGTTGATGAACACTTTGTAGGTATCATTCAGTACTTGAGCATAGGTACTATGTCACATGAATATAGCACCGCACAAAAGAAAAACCTAGTAGTCTGTGATGTCGACTATCAATTGATTGCGGGACACTTATACAAAATGGGTGTAGATAGAATCTTGTGAAGATATGTGTTAGAACATGAAATGCCAAGAGTTTTAGCATAATACCATTAAGGAATAGTTGGAGGGAATTATGTAGGAAAATCTATTGCGCAAAAGGTATTGCATGTAGGACTATGGTGGCCAACGATTCATAGAGACTCAAAGGAGTACTGTAAAAAATGCAATGTTCGTCAAAGGGTAGGAAAACTCAATAGAAGGGATGAGATGCCATTACGTTCAAAATTAACATTGTAGGCATTTGATAAGTGGGAAATCAACTTTGTGGGACCAATCAACCCACCATAGCTATCATCAACCCACCACGGTTGGGGTAGGGGACTTTATTCACTATCATCACTCCATTTTTTCCATGACCATCATTCCATTTTTTTTTCATTTACCATTTATGAACATTTCTTTTCCAATGATACTCTGTTGCACTTTTCTTCATAAGAATTGTTATACATATTGGCATGATTCACACATATACAAAAAAAGGGCTTTCTGTACTCAGTGATGTTTTCCTTATGCACATTGATAGCATATATTTTCCAGTAAGAATATGGGAAAATTATTATCATAACAGTAAGAGAACAAACAACAAAATGAATGTTGTAAACACAAGAACCAACATTATTTATATTCATGGTTGTCACACAAGAACCAACCATAAGAAAAATGTCAGTTGTTACTCATGTAAATCTCATCCTGGAAAACATTCATTATCATCACTCAAAGCCAACATTCAGATGCCAACATGTGACAAATCCTTAAGCAAATCAGGGAAGGGAAGCCAACGAGAAGTAGGGGAATCAAATCATCAACACACCAGATAGAAGGAAGAGTCCAAGAAGAAGAACGCGATTCAGTCTAGGAAATATTGCAGCCACATGTAACATTCCACATCACCCCTAGTATGCTATGCATGGACAAAATTGTGGGGCAAACACCCTTGAAGGAATTAAGCCAAATCCAACTAGTGTTGATGAGGATACCAGCTGGGGCACTACATAGGTTGTAGGTTAACATGAACCATGAGGTACAGTCTCGAGCACACAAGGAATTAACTGAATAAAAGTATGCAAGGAAGAAATAGGACGTTCTAGAAATAGTCTATGAGCAGGCTAAATATGAAACCCAGGAGGAAAGGGAGTGCATAAAAGGATTGGAGCAGAAAGTGGCAGGAACTTACGAGAATATTCCACAGGCTGTGCAGAGAGAGGAAATCATAGAAATAGAAAATATTGATCAGATTGTGCATGCAATTGATCAATATCAGAAGGAGATAAAGAATCTCCAGGAACAACTCACACCAACCACTCCACCAATAGTTAAGGATCAAATGAAGTAAGAAGCAACAATGTAGTTGCAGAAGATAAAGCATCAAGTCATCACAACAACTTACTTTTTTGATAAAGTAGCACAACTTTGGACTAGCTTAGAGGAGGATCAACAGGTCCAACATTGGGACAAGGAAGAAGAAAGGATCAACGTAGTGATCCAAGAGATCAAGTAGAAGTAGAATATAATACCAATCACAGAATGTGCCAAAGGGATGCAGGACATGAAGAGATTGTACGCAGAGCTAATTGCTGCACAAATGCAGAAATAAGAGTGACATGATCAAATGGAACCATTGCAAGAACAGGTAGAAAAAGTGCTATCACAAGCAGAGGAATCCAAGGAACATATAGCACAGACCCAAGCAGAGTGTGTGGAATTGATCAACGATGCCATTGTGGTCCAGACGATGGACACACTAAAGTAGAAGACTGTGCAAGCGTAGACATAGGCAACATAGCTGAAGTAGAAGTTTCAAGCGATCGCCAAGGAGATCGAGGAAGCACACAAAGGTTATATGGCTCGGGAAGACCCACATGTCAGTGTTGGGGGCCTATTGGAGGTAGGCCAAAGGCCAAAGTGGAAAATCATGGTGTTTTTGGGAAAGAAATCATGCACGAGCAATGCGACAGCTGGAAGGAAGCACAACATGCACGCATGCAAGGAATGAAACAAATGGAAGGAAGAAAAACATGCACGCATGGGAGGAAGACCTAACGACGCTAGGGTTAGGGTTTTGGTAATGGAGTGTAAATGATTAAGGATACATAAGCATATAAATAGCGATACATAGGTATCATAGGGGGTTGGATTTTGTGTTGTTCGGTTCTCTTCAGAGCATTATTATGTTATTGTAGTTACACATGAGTTGATGTGATAGGTAATTTTTTTCTATAATACCTATTCTATATAAGCTATTGAGCTAGAGAGGATGATGGAGGGTAGATCTTGAGGGTTAGATCGCAGGCTGTGGAGCCTGGTGTGATCTAGTCTGGTTCATATAAGATCTCACCCAACTAAGAAGAGTTGTAAGCACGCGACACTGTAGATTCAAACATAATATAATAAAATAGCTGAGAGAAAAATACTTGTGGATGTATCCCCAAGAGGGGGTGAACCATGGTAACATCTGTGTTATGTGATGAATGTTTTCATAACTTATTGTCTGAAGTAGTTATTATTATTGTGTTGAATGAATGAGTTATTCTATTTCTTGTTTAAGTGCTTTTGTGATATTAAGCGAATAAGCCTATGGATTTACTCCATAAGTCACGAATAAAAGTATGTTGCATTGACCAGTCATAATAATGGTTTAATATTTAGTTGGCTTATCTCACACTCAATCCTAGTCTATAAACACCTGAGTATTACAACCACCCATTAAATCTATCTCAGGTGAGACTGTGCAATGCATTTTGTGTGTTGCATTGCCTTTTGGTTTACCAGGAGGGCCGATAGTTTTAGAGGCTTTGTTGGAAACCCAAACATACATGAACCCTGGGTCAATAAACTCAGACAATATAGGAGAGAATTAACCAACATGTACCTTGTCTATGGATTACCATTTTGGCTTGCCCATAAGTTTTCCTTTCAACCCAATCTGCCAAAGTTGAAAATGCCCCCATCTTGTATTTATGAACCTCTTTTGCAAATCTATATCTTCTACCAAATATACCTAAGATTTAGGTGCTAATTCCTCTATAGTAGGTATGCCCCTCTCCTTAGTTTCTTGATCCAAAATGGAAGGCTCATAGAGTTTCAAATTCTCCAAATTCACTACTGAATAAATGTGCATGTTTGGGGGTAGACTAAGTCTATAGGAATTATCTCCCACCTTCTTAAATACCTCAAAAGGGCCATATTGTAGAGCCTTTATCTTCTTATGAGGAACCTGTAGTCTTTCCTTGTTCATCTATAACCAAACTTTGTCTCCCACTTTGAATGAATTATTGGTTTTGTGTTGATAATGTCCAGCCTTATAATTTCTTATGACTTATTTAATTTCTCTTGTACTTGCAAATGGATCCATTTAATATTTTCA
>JASDQU010271892.1:0-15324 GCA_032191745.1 Picea mariana
AAGTTATAACAGCAGCAATAGATTATCCCTTTAAACATGTAAGAAATTAATGAAACTCGAGCTGAAAAAATACAAGTTAAACTAGGGTTTAGCAAACAATGACTTGCTGAAATGTAAATGGCATATAATAGCTCTAAAGAATGCAAGACGTGAAGCCCTAAAGGGCTGAAAATTAAATCGGCAATGCAATGAATGATAGTGACATACACTTTGAAGATGATTTGCCACTAAGACCCTAGCTGTCAAGCACATTTATGACTGAAAATTAAAGTAAATTGCCACAAACCCAAATCTAACACTAGAGCAACAAAAGAAAAAGTGAATTTAGGGTTTAAAATTTACTGCAAGGGAGAAAGACTGGTGTCGATTATTCCACTTCGGCATATGGAGTCAAACTATGAACTTCCTTGGAGACAAAGGGTGAAAGAAAAAACCTAAGGATAAAACCCTAGAGTAGTCCACTAAAAACCCTAGGCATCTATCCTTTAGAAAGGCAACTAGGGTAGTCCACTACAAACCCTAAGGAGTCGTCCCATGTCTTCTAGCAACCTTTAGTAGATGAGATCAAGATGGATCTTGGATAAAACCCCAAGGTAGTCCACTACAAATCTTGGAAAGTTATCCTACAAGAAAATAACTAGGGTAGTCCGCTACAAACCCTAGAAAATATTCTTATGTCATTTAACAAGCATCAAAAATGATTATCGATGAAAGGTAGTCCACTACAAACCTTCCTGGGGTTTATAAGATAAGATTTATCCAAGAAAATACAAGGTAAAATGCACTATCACCACTTTGATAAGAACATTCACACTTCATACATTCATAAATAAATCAACAAAGACTTATAAAGACCACTTACTAGGTAAATCAATGCTCATCCATGAACTCATCCATAGATCATCTCTCCAAGAAGGCACATAAGTCATCCATCTATAGACAAAAAAGAAATAGAGAAGAGACAAGTAGAAGTAATCCTCCACAAGTAGCAATGATTTTGAATTAGGAAGCACTTCCTCTATTTATATGAGGAAATGAAGCACTTCACCTCATTTAGCTAATACCCTCCTAAAATCCCCTAAAACATAATAATATCCATGATATGAGGAGGATAGGTCTAATTCGACCCCCAAAGATGCCTCAAACAATGATACAATGCTAAAACATGAAAACATCCCTCAAAAATGCCACATGTGTGAGTGTAGAAGGATCAAGAAGGGTGATGCCATCTCCAAATGGGGTACAAAGGCTCCAAAAGTCATGTCTCTCCCCAAAAGGTGCAAAGTATCATCAAAAGTCATGCCTCATCATCAAAGAGGTCACATCTCCTCATCCAAAATGTGCCAACTCATCATCTAAAGTGCTAGGTTGGTTCAAGAAAGTGTCACATCATCCTCAAGTGTGGCGTCCCATCTCATGTGCAACATCCTAGCTCAAAATCATCACATAATCAAGGGAAAGGGCTCAATGACCTCTCCAAAAAGGTGTCCTATCATCATCAAAGGCCACATCATCAAGCCAAACCTCAACATCCTAAAGGGGTGCAACACCCATGGTGGGGGCTCCCTACTCTCCAAGTGACACGTCAGGCTCATGGTGTAACGTCCTAGCTCCCAAATGCAACGTCCATGGCCCATGTTGTGCTGGAGGGTGAGAGGCATGCCAAGTCATCACAAGGTCCAAGGCTCTTCGTCAAGACTCCAATGTCCTCAAAAGGACAATGTCAAAGGGTGCATCATCATTGTTACCCCCCCATGCCTAGGTGCAAAGTATCATCAAAAGTCATGCCTCCTCATCAAAGAGGTCACATCTCCTCATCCAAAATGTGCCAACTCATCATCTAAAGTGCTAGGTCGACTCAAGCAAGTGTCACATCATCCTCAGGTGCGACGTCTCATCACATGTGCAACGTCCTAGCTCAAAATCATCACGTGATCAAGGGAAAGGGCTCCATGACCTCTCCAAAGAGGTGTACTATCATCATCAAAGGCCACATGATCAAGCCAAACCTCAACATCCTCAAGGGGTGCAACGCCCATAGTGGGGACTCCCTACTCTCCAAGTGACACATCAGGCTCATGGTGCAATGTCCTAGCTCCCAAGTGCAACGTCCATGGTCCATGGTGTGTTGGAGGGTGAGAGGCATGCCAAGTCATCACAAGGGCCAAGGTTGTTCATCAAGGCTCCAACGTCCTCAAAAGGACAATGTCAAAGGGTGCATCATCATTGTTACCCCCCCATGCCTACGTCCAAAGTATCATCAAAAGTCATGCCTCCTCATCAAAGAGGTCACATCTCCTCATCCAAAATGTGCCAACTCATCATCTGAAGTGCTAGGTCGGCTCAAGCAAGTGTCACATCATCCTCAAGTGTGATGTCCCATCACATGTGCAATGTCCCAACTCAAAATTATGATGTCATCGAGGGAAAGGGCTCCATGACCTCTCCAAAGAGGTGTACTATCATCATCAAAGGCCACATCATCAAGCCAAACCTCAACATCATCAAGGGGTGCAGCATCCATGGTGGGGGTTTCCTGCTCTCCAAGTGACACAGCAAGCTCATGGTGCAATGTCCTAGCTCCCAGGTGCAACGTCCATTGTCCATGGTGTGTTGGAGGCTAAGAGGCATGCCAAGTCATCACAAGGTCCAATGCTCATCATCAAGGCTCCAACATCCTCAAAAGAACAATGTCAAAGGGTGCATCATCATTGTTACCCCCTCCATGCATAGGGGTAACCACCGTAGATCCATCTTAACTCTGGATCTATCATGCACCGAGAGGTATCAAATTCCTYGAAATGAGAATTTTTTAGAATACAAAACTTGAAGAAATATTTGCATCTTGAAGGATTTAAGATGGATCTATGTTGGTTMTTTATATATATATATATATATATATATATATATATATATATATATATATTTGTGCATATGTGTGTACCACTTGTCAACTCCATGTTGAGCACAGAATGAATTGCACATCTCCCTCACCACCATTCAAATGTTTTAACCATAAGAATTTTTTACTTTCAATTGTTATATCTGGGGAGTTGATATARAATTATTTTACTTGAGATGAATATTGAAATACTTTATTTATGGCCAACATTGAAATTGTTWTTTATGCCATGTGTCAACTCCATGTTGAGCATGGAAGGAATTACACATCTCCCTCATACTAAGTTGTARAAAGTGCCTTTTGATGCAACTAGAGAAGATCATGTCTCATGGCCCACAATGAAGACAGTGATCCCGACGATAATGATGATCAGCATGTCCACTCACAACAGCCCAACAACCCCCCTACAGATGTCTCTTTCACTTTGATCAGCAAAGCTCATCACATCCAATCAGCAGTCTTTGGGAGATTGTAAGCTAGCGTCATCATACTGGGCATGGGAATGAGAATCATATTGGGCATATGAATGAGAATCATTGGTTGAAGTTGGTAATGTATCATAAGCTCAAGAAATTATATTTGTTTCCTTGTTTCACCTTGGTGGCCATCATTTGTACTCTAGTCTTGTGTTGTCGCCCCCAAGGAAAACAGGTATTATTGTGGGGCCCTCACAAGGTTTACGTTCTGTTTCACTGCCATACTTAACACTTACCATCTTGGAGTCTATCACAGTGTACTAAACTTCGATAATGGGTCATGGTTCATTCTCTCATGAGAAGAGGGGCTAAAGGCCCAAAGTTTGATTCCAGTTGCTAGTAAAAATAATGAAGGAAAAATAATGCTAAAGATAGAAAGAAAGAAATAATAAAAAGGACATTTAAAAGCTAGTCCATACTTGAGCTCTATCATTTTTGTGTTCGCCCCAGTCCCAAAGCAATGAGTGTTAATGCTTGAAACCTTATAAAGGGGACTTGCAAATCAATAAAAGGACAAGACAAAACGCAGAATAAGGGGTTTGGAAAAACGTAGCGCCTAAAAAATTAAAAATTTAATTAAAAAGTACCTAGGCAAGTGTTTCTCATCACCTAGGCGCCTAAGGGGTGAGAAAGTGCCTAATGTGGACCCTAGTCATTTAATTTGTGAGATGCAAATTAAAAGGTGACTTTTTGGAGACTTAGGGAAAGTGGATAAATAAAGTGATTTCATCCCCACCATTGATCTCATCTAATCTCAATCGTTAGATGAGATGACCCTTGAGATTCCCTCATGAGGCCGATTAGGGTAAGGAAGGTGCACCATTGTTTGGTTGTTGAGACATTTGAGAGAGAGCATTTTCGAGCTTGAGGAAGAGGCCATTTTTGCAGAGCTAGGGCATGCATCCCAAGGATGCTAACTAGCACAGAAATCAAGGCAAAGGGTACAGCATTGAAAGCAGGTCGTACTGTACGGATTGAGCAGGTCGTACAGCATCAAAAGCAAGCACAGAAATCGAGGGAAGGTACAATTCAGCAGAGAGGTCGTACTGTATGGATTTTCGAGTTCCGTATAGCATGAAACAGGCACAAAAATCGAGGCAGAAAAGTACAGACTGTGCTGTACGGATTTCGTACAGTCTGTATGACTTATTCAAGCACAAAAATCAAGGAAAAGGTTCTGTGGTGTTTTCTAGAAGTTTTGGCATGTTTCCCAAGGCGACCGTACAGCATTTAATGTTTTGTTTTGGGCTGTGACTGTTGGCACAAATTTCAAGGCAGTCATACAGCAATTYGGAGGCACAKAAATCGAGGAGCAGACCTGTAATTTATTGCAGAAAATTTTGGAAAGAGTTTTGAGGAGTTTTGCTCATTTTCCTGTGTGRAGACTTGGCRCGGTTATCGAGATAAGTTTTTCATTTAAATTTCTGAAGATGAATATGCTGTAACAGAATTTCTCTGAAGCTCCCAAATAATAAAAACTCCCTCTCTCACCGGTTTTCCCCTTGTGGGTTTTTCCAGGGTCACYGTTAGACCGAAAATCTCTGTGTTAATATTTTTCTGAGTTTATGTCCTRCCGATATTTTATTTCTGCGTTATAAACGATGTTCAGAATCTCATGTTTCAGTTCTGTAAATTATTTTCTGTTGGGGTTAATTGGCTGTTATAAATCTAGGTTTGGGCATTAAACATTCGCTGAAAAATCAGCGAGACGGAAACTAGGTTGGGGTCTGAAAATTTACATAAAAAGGGGTAACTCAAGAGCAAGCACACCCTCCACAAAGGCACTCATAGGAATTGACCAAATTATTCCATAAGCCATGAAGTAAACCCAACACATTTCACTATCACACTTACTCTTGAAGGCTTCTATGATCTAAGGACTATTATACCTTGTGAACATTGGTTTTACTTGATTCCATAAATTTGATTTGATTTGGATGCACCTGACATGGTTCTTTGAAGGACATCCCATGCTTTCACCTAGGACATTGTGCCTTTATTGCAAGATATGACACGTGTGATGCAGAGCATTGAGTCATTTGATGGCTTGACATACTCAGACACACGTGCCCACATCTTCGGGACATTGGACGATGGACAGATGGGCTTGGATTTGATCAATATGGTCATGATGGCACACTTATGGGCAGGAAGCCCATGCTTTGGACAGTGCACCCACACCTTACCTAACCTCTTGATGGAGGACGTTGCACTTGGTTTGGCTTGGACATTATGCAAAGATGAGATGCATCCTCTCTCCACCTTGGATGTGTTGATGATTACAACTGTGTGGGACATCCTCCATGAATTGACCAAATTATTCCATAAGCCATGAAGTAAACCCAACACATTTCACTATCACACTTACTCTTGAAGGCTTCTATGATCTAAGGACTATTATACCTTGTGAACATTGGTTTTACTTGATTCCATAAATTTGATTTGATTTGGATGCACCTGACATGGTTCTTTGAAGGACATCCCATGCTGTCACCTAGGACATTGTGCCTTTATTGCAAGATATGACACATGTGATGCAGAGCATTGAGTCATTGATGGCTTGACATACTCAGACACACGTGCCCACATCTTCGGGACATTGGACGATGGACAGATGGGCTTGGATTTGATAAATATGGTCATGATGGCACACTTATGGGCAGGAAGCCCATGCTTTGGACAGTGCACCCACACCTTACCTAGCCTCTTGATGGAGGATGTTGCACTTGGTTTGGCTTGGACATTATGCAAAGATGAGATGCATCCTCTCTCCACCTTGGACGTGTTGATGATTACAACTACGTGAGACATCCTCCAGGACATAGACCTAAGAGAGAGCCCCTAAGATGGGTGTGTGGTTCCTATCTGAGACAGAGCTGGAATGTAGTGATGGCCTCCTCCTTACAGAGAGTTGAGAAGAACTCCAAATGATTCTCTTGTGTAACGCAGTGAGAAAGGAGATCTATTGAGTTGGACGTGCCTGTGGCTGAGCACAAGGTGAACGTGTGAATTCCCATGAGTTGGGTGCATCATTATACCTTGTGAACATTGGTTTTGCTTGATTCCATAAATTTGATTTGATTTGGATGCACTTGACATGGTTCTTTAAAGGACATCCCATGCTTTCACCTAGGACATTTTGCCTTTATTGCAAGATATGGCACGTGTAATGCAGAGCATTGAGTCATTTGATGGCTTGACATACTCAAACACAGGCTCCCACATCTTCGGGACATTGGACGATTGACAGATGGGCTTGGATTTGATAAATATGGTCATGATGGCTCACTTATGGGCAGGAAGCCCATACTTTGGACAGTGCACCCACACCTTACCTAGCCACTTGATGGAGGACGTTGCACTTGGTTTGGCTTGGACATTATGCAAAGATGAGATGCATCCTCTCTCCACCTTGGACGTGTTGATGATTACAACTGCGTGAGACATCCTCCAGGACACGAACCTCAGAGAGACCCTGAGATGGGTGTGTGGTTCCTATCTAAGACAGAGTTGGAACGTAGTGATGGCCTCCTCCTTACAGAGAGTTGAGAAGAACTCCAAATAATTCTCATGTGTAACGCAATGAGAAAGGAGACTTGTTGAGTTGGACGTGCTTGTCGCTGAGCACAAGGTGAACGTGTGAATTCCCATGAGTTGGGTGCATCGTTATGAGACAGACGGCCTCCTCCCAGGATACTTCTTGTGTTCTTGTGCACGGTTATTCTTCTTGTGATCTTGGTTTGCTGCAGTAGTTATGGTTCAAGTAATAGTTAAATAGAAAAATTTAAAGAGGATACATGAGCCATAGCTCATTGAAAATCCAACAGGACGTTTCCTTCTACACCTTGGACGTTCGGCTTTTGATGATGACGTCATGTGCTAGGGTTTGATGGAGATGATGGGGCTTGCTTTCCACATGGACACCACAATGATTTGATGTGACATGGCATTCTTCCACCTTGCTTGCACTTTGGATGATGACACATGGCCTTGGGAGGCCCTCCTTCACCCTTGGGAGGCTTGATGTTGCCACACGTGTGGCCTTATCATGGCTTATTTGCATGATTTATCATTGTATATGCTATTTTGAAGGGTCGAACCCACTTTTAGCATGTATTATTGTTGTTTTCCTCAAATTGTGTGGACAAATAGTGCTTAGTTACCTCATATAAATAGAGGAAGCACTCAAAATATTTTATCATCATCACAACTCCTCATACTTGTGAGAGATCTCTCTCTAAAAATTTCGCTCTACTCTTCTTGGTCTCCTGGAATCTAATGCACACCTCTTGGAGGAAGGATTTTTTTGTGGATGCTTTTCATTATGGATGGATGAATGTTGAAAACTAGCGTTTCTCTTTGCATCGTGACTTCGATTGGTAAGTGATCTTCAAATTGATATTTTTGTTCATGGTATAATGTGATGATTGTTATCTTGTTGCATGTTACTTTGTTCTAGTGAAACCCTAGGAAGGAAACATAAGGTCTTGTTGCATGTTACTTTGTTCTAGTGAAACGCTAGGAAAGAAACATAAGGGCTTCTTTCCTTCTATATTTTTATTTTTCCAAGTGTGTGAAAGCATTTAGAGACCTAGTCTCTAGCTAGATTCAAAGACCTAAGGTCCAAGAGGGCTTACACCTTAGGGTTTTGACTTTCGTCCATTTGATCCTTGAACGAGATTTTCTAGAAGAAAGAAAACGACACCTAGGATCCAAGAGGGGTTGCATCCTAGGGATTGTTTTCTTGTAGCTTTTGATCCTAAGGTCCAAGAGGGGTTGCATCCTAGGGATTGTTTTCTTGTAGCTTTTGATCCTAAGGTCCAAGAGGGGTTGCACCTTAGGGTTCAAAGCTTCTTTCTTCTTGAATATCTAATTCATCTTAAAAGTGTTGTTTGACTCCATTGCCCAAAGAAGTAGACGACACTAGTATTATTGTTTGTGATGTTATACTCTCAAAAACTCTTAAACTTTTGCTTAAATTAGTTTTATGACATCATTGGCATGCTAATTATACTTCAATGCTTTAAAATTTCATTGGATAACTTGTTGCTATCATAAAGTGAATGCAACAGCCATTAGGGCTGCAATTTATTGCTGATAATTGTTCCCCTTGTTGTATGCTAAATTCTAAGAGTCAAGTGCTAATTTTCTAGCAATTGGATATTGTTCCCCTTGTTGTATGCTAAATTCTAAGAGTCAAGTGCTAATTTTCTGGGTTGTTTTTCCTATTGTTGTTATAAAATACTATTTGTTGTAGACTAGTTTACTGCTGCAATTTTACAACAGCAATAGGTTTTACTTGATATTTAGTGTCTAAAGGTCATTGATATGTTATATAACTTGGTAATTGGTGATTTTATGCATTGACTAGTTTATTGTCTCGTATGGGTTGCCCAATTACCTCGTTCAATCTAATTTTTCCATTCACATTTCCTAGACCTAGCTTAACCATCTAAGTGACTAAGATAGGGGGTTGTAGGCTTGGTCAATCTTGCTACTTGATCGCTTGAGGTCAGTAGGGAAGCCTCCCTTGTGTTGGACCTCTTTCCTTCACTAAAATGAGGGAAGTATCTGCTTAGGTGACTGTGGTAGATACCTCCAATTGTTACACAAGATTTGGATATTGTGGAGGGCTTTGCACAAGTACAAATCATGTGATAACAATCATCAAGCATGGGCTCGATGAATCAAGTGAAGTCTGTTGGAACACATATTTTTCTAAACTTTAGACTTTAATAAATTTCTTTCTTCACTTAAATAAGGACAACACGCGTTTGAATCTTACCGTTGATAAAGTTTTCCGTATGATCGTATGATCTTAAATCTTTCAGATTTGTGGAGCCGCCAAATGATTAATGAATCAAACCGCTGAAAGTTGCTTTGTAGTTTCGCGTTTCGGATATTTCGTTACGTCTTAACTTTCAAAATCCCGGTACCCGAAAGATGAGCGGTAAAATGCCAAAAGCCTAAATCCTGATTAATTAAATTAAACTAAGTCAAAGAAGTTGATCATTTCGCGTTTCGGGAATCGGGGGTTTTACATTCATCACATCTAAAAAATCCCGAAACTTGAGTTCCCGAAAGCCTTGTGTTTTAAACATGATTAATTAACTTCTTAAAAGGAAATTAACAGTGTAAATTAATATTTTGCGCATTCGCTTTCGGGATATTTCATTTTTGTTCCATCCAAAACTCTCAATCGTGAATCGCCAATATTTAATAATATTAATTATGGATCAAAGGAAATGATTTCTAGCGTAAAGTGCGTATCACCAAATGTACTTTCCTCATTAAAACCAATAAATTCATCATCCGTAAAAGCATACTCGACTTTATGCAAGCTGAGTGTAAATAAAGATGTTCTATTTTGAATTTCATTGTTACCTTCAACAAAGTAGTGAGTTTTATCCAAGGAAAGCTTACGCATTCTCCCCTGTAACAGGGATCTGCGTTCTATTTCTAACATCATGGCACTCATGAACAACATCTTTTTGGCGTCGTCGTCGGGGACGGAGAAACGAAATTATTTTTCCCTAGGAGAACGACATTGGTAAGTTTCTCTCTTTGATAGTGAACAAAGATTGAATACATTATAAGGCTAATTTTTATCTTTCACTTGGCGACTCCACAACAAATAAACTGGCATTTAGTCGAAGAAATACCAGAAAGAATCCAGACGTTAAGCAGATTTCGCCTGTATCTGACCCTGAAAAGCTTTTGAAACCAAGGGGATACCTTAAAAAGACTATTGCATCAGCAAGTAAGGTTTATCAACCCAAATCTAATACTAAGGTTTTATTTGAGTAGTTAACTCCGCAAAAAGATTTTACCCAAGTCTTTTCCGGAGAAACATTTACTATTAGAATCAAAGCCGAAACCCTAAAACCCGAGTTGGTTTCACCTGAGATTAAATCTGAGACCGTTCCAACTGTCTCCTTTACCAATAAAGGTAAAAAATCCATCTCAATACCCGCTTCAATTGATATTTCATCAGTTCCCGAAGTCCAGCTTCCAACCTCTCGAAGTTTTGAAGAAGACATCTTATACTCTGACTTGACTCCTGTTGGTTCTCCTGCTGTTTATATATCCTGTAAATCCGAAGAACCTAGCCCCATTTCCCTGTTCCCTCTTTTTCAGAATTTCTGTCTCCTGAACCTTTTTCGCTTAATCCTTAAGGAACCGAAAGGTCACTACATATTTTTGGAAAGCCTTCCTATAAATCCAAAGTTTCATCTCTTAAATTATCAATGGTTGCGGCCGGAGTGGGCGGTGGCGGAGGTGTAGGAGGACATGGTGTTGGAGGAGGAGGAGGCGGTCAAGGACCACCCCTACCTCTTAGAATTTTTGCTAAAGTAGTTGTTAGGTATGCTCCTCTGGTCCTCCCAGTTCCCCTTCATGATTTACTCGAAAACTATATGAAAAACCTGCCAAAGTTCATCGGAGAGGGAGACTTAACCGCCACTGAACACATAAATTTTTTCGATCAATTCGTTGATATCCTTGGCCTTGAGCATGAGGACATTTATTCGAGGCTTTTAGTTCAAACCTTCGAAGGACAGGTGAGAATCTGGTTCCGAGGATTGTCGGCAGGTTCCATAGGATCATATGACAAATTAGAAAGTGTTTTTCTCAGACAATGGGGAGAGAGAAAAGATCACCTTTATTATCTAACCAAGTTTGGAGCTTTAAGAAAGAAAAATTCAGAAACAGTTATTGAATTCACTCAAAGGTTTAATAAATTATATAACAAGATCCCAGCTGAAGTTAAACCCTCTCAACCTGCAACAAAGGTAACTTTTGTCGGGGCTTTTGAACCTGGTTTTGCTCTGTTGTTGAGGGAAAGAAGATCTGTTGACCTCACTAAAACACAAGACAATGTCGTAGAAAATGAGTCAAATATGATGGCATCGGGGAAATTAAAAGCTAAATTCGAAACAGGAAATAAAGAAACCAGACGATTAAGAGAACAAGCAGGACCCTCTGGATCTGGGAGGTCTTCAAAAGATAAGATGGATGACATGGCAAAAATAATTAAAGAACTATCAAATAAAATTTCGAAAATGGAATTGGACCAATCTAAGAATGATCAGTTCCCTAGAAAAGATTTCAAAAGGAACCCTAACCCTCAAATACAACAAAGACAATCAAGAACGAAGATCAAAAGATTCAGGCTCCCTTTAAAAACGAAAATTTTATAGGAGGAGAGGACCTGTGAAACTTTGAGGAGTTAGAAGAAGATATGAATAATCTTGGTGATGATTGCCGAGAACCTTTTTTRACGAAACAAGATTATGAAAAGTCTCTAAATACAGAATATTGGTCTAATAATGATGAAAGCATAAATATTACGAAAGAATATGCTTATCAAGGAATCGTCGATAATATAATGGTCGAGCTTCAGCAAATTCAAAGAAAATTCAAAGAAWATAWCMTAATGGYCKAGCTTCAGCAAATTCAAAGAAAATATCACAACTGCTCAACCGAAGAAAATTCTGTCGAAGAACAAAGATAATGAGACAGCTCAACCGTCAGCTGAGACACAGAATGTCAAAACAAAAGTAGTCAAAACACAGACTGTAAAAACAAACTTGGCTGAAACAAAAGCAACACAAACCGATAAATCAGAAAAAAGGGAGATAGAAATACAAACCAAAGAAGTCAATAAGTCAACAGGAAATTTCAATCTAGAGAATGAGATTAATAAGATCAAGATCCATGTACCTCTAGTTGAGTTGGCAAAAAACCCTACATACAGAAAGCAAATTGCTAAGATAATAAATTTTTCGGATACTGAAAGCCAGGYCGACATCATAAATTTAGAAGATGATAAACAAAATATAATTTTTGGTCCACATTTTGAAGGTGCCARAGATATTGTTGCTCCTTTCTACATTACGCTAACTGTGCATGATCATCTTCTTCATAATTGCATGTTGGATTATGAAGCCTCCCATAATGTGAGGCCCAAAGGTATTATGGATAGACTTGGTCTCGAAATTACTCGACCATACGGAGATCTGTATTCTTTTAATTCGAGAAAAGTGAAATGTGTGGGCATGATTAAAGATTTAGCGGTTAATCTTGCACAAGGTTGGCATATACAGTAAGTGACCCGCTGAATCTGAATAATTACCATGTTTATGTCGCAGATTAGGATTTAGGAAATTGTATTTTATCCATTGATGATGATTTAGATGACTGTATAGAAGAAAATTGTACAGAAAAATAAAAAAAATAGAAAAAACAAATAAAGATGTATATAGTACTGGAGTTTGGAAAATGTATTTCGATGGTGCTTCGTCTTGTGAAGGAGCAGGAGCAGGAGCTAGAGTTCTGTTTGTGGCACCTGGAGATGAGTTTATTATTCCTTTTTCTTACAAGTTACAGTGGGAGATCAATTACACTAATAATGTATGTGAATATGAAGCCCTAGTCTTAGGATTAGAGGCTGCCAGGAAGTTGAAAATTAAAAACTTGGAAGTCTATGGTGATGCGGAATAATTATAAAACAGATAAATCGTCCAGGCTAAACACCCAAGGTTAAGGTCTTACAAAAATTGTGCCTAGGATCTAATTGAAAATTTTTTCTCAACAGTTAATGTTCACTACATCCCCATAACAGAAAATCAACAGGCAGATTCATTAGCCAAAGCAGCCTCAACGTTGTACCTCCTACGGACTTCAAACTGAAGTATCATATAGAAATGAGGCATAGACCCTCAATACCAGACAATGTACAACACTAGCAGGTTTTCGAAGATGATGAACAAATCAAACAGTTTTTAGAGATGGTGGATGAATTTGTTGAAACGCATATTGATCAGGAAAATCAGAATGACCTTGTTTGGATTATGCAAGAAGGAGAAGATCCTCAGGAGTTTCAAGATAAAATCGCGAATCACCGCATGTTGTTATTGAAAAATTATCAGATCCCTAAAGGTTTGATTCCCTTGGAGAGATTATTTAATCATGACGATATTCCCTTGAAGTCTACTTTACAGCTTCAGCCGGAAGAAGTTGAAGACTGTGATATAGGCACTAAAGAAATTCCGACGCTGGTTAAAATATCTAAATACCTGCCTCCTGAAATAAAAAGCAAATATGTTGAGCTGCTCAAACAGTACAAGGATGTTTTTTCCTAGTCTTATGACGGATTAAGAACTTATGATACCACCATAATCGAACACAAAATTCCTCTGAAGCAAGGTGTTGAACCATTCAGGCAGAAGCTCAGACAGATAAATCCTATACTACTGTCTGTGATAGAGAAAGAGGTAAAGAAACTCTTGGATGCCAAGATCATTGTCCCACTCAGATACTCTGAATGGGTAGCTAATTTAGTTCCTTTCAGGAAGAAAAATGGTGAAATCAGACTGTGTGTTGACATTGGAAATTTAAATAGATCATCACTCAAAGATAATTATCCATTGCCTAAAATGGATCATGTATTGGAAAAGGTGGTAGGAGCAAATAGAATGTCTATGATTGACGGCTTTTCAGGCTATAATCAAATTGCAGTTCATGAGGACGATAAAGAGAAAACCGCGTTCACTACCCCATGGGGTACTTTTATGTATGATAAAATGTCATTCGATTTAATGAATGCAGTAGCCACTTTCCAACCAGCTATGGACATTGCTTTTGTTGGCGAAAGAGATAAGTTCGTTGTCATTTATCTTGATGATCTAACTGTGTTTTCTAAATCTGATGCAGAGCACCCGTTGCACCTCAAACAGATGTTTGAGAAATGTCGAAAATTTGCTTTGTCTCTGAATCCCAAGAAATCTCATTTTGCAATGCAGGAAGGTAAACTCTTGGGCCATATAGTATCAAGAGATGGAATTAAAATTGATCCAAAGAGGGTCGAAGCTATAGATACTATAACTATTCCTAGGAATAGAAAAGAGATTCAGTCATTTTTAGGAAAAATTAATTTTTTTAAAAGATTCATCCCAAACTTCGTTGAAATTGTAAAATTGATTACAGATATGCTCAAGAAGGACAGCGAGGTCAAGTGGACAACCGAAGCCAAAGCGTCATTCGAACGTATTAAGAAGGTTATAGGTGAAGAACCGGTTTTGGCAAGCCCAAATTATATGAAAGAATTCTTGATTTTTTCATTCGCCTCTGAACACACCATTGTGGCTGTACTGTTACAAAAGAATGATGAGGGTTTTGAGCAGCCAATTGCGTTTTTTAGTAAAAGTCTCAGAGATGTTGAACTAAAATATGATATATTGGAAAAGCAAGCCTATGCAATGGTAAAAGCCCTTACGGCTTTCAGAACTTATGTACTCCATCAGTGTTGCCAGAGCGTGCGAGCGAAGCGGGAAGCGGGAGCGTGGGAGCGCATTTTTCAAAAAATGGTCGGGAGCGAAGCGTCTCCGAAGCGTTTATATATATATATTCAAAAGAAAACATGTAGAATGCCAAACTAGATGCAAAATTTCTGAAACATGTATGTTTGTGATACTTCCAATATATGAAATGCCATTCAAATTCCATATTATCCATCATTCCATGAATCTTACATAGTACATTAATGAATAATCATTCAAGCATCAACCATCTAGCTGCTAACAATTACACATACAAAGTAAGAAATTGAAATACATTTTACAAATACAAATACAAACCATATAGATTCTAGCAATTACAAACATACAAACTTTAGAACCATATAATAGGGAAGTACATCATTAACTTATGGAATGAAAAGGGTTATCCACCAATTGTTAACATGAGTCATGGCCAAATAGTTTTGTTTACATAAATTGGCTATTTGCATAAGTACTACAATGATAATTAAACTGAAATCTAGTAAAATGAAAAACAATCTATTTCTCCTACTCCTATCTCCTTCCACCACCACGATTCCCTCGTGGGGGTACGCGTGGTGGTAGTGAAGATAAAGCAACCGAGTGTGAAGGTCCTTCTAATGCAGGT
>JASDQU010271895.1:0-15289 GCA_032191745.1 Picea mariana
TACCTCTATCTACCTCCCTTGAATCTCTCCCCCACATTCCTCTCTCTCTTTCTCTCTCTCTCTAACCATCTCTCTGTCTCTGCTCTATATCCCTTGCATATACCCCTCTCTACCACCTCTCCCTATCCCCTTATCTCACTCTTGTTCATTCTCTATCACCCCACTCTTCCACTCTTCCCCCTCCGCTCTCCCTCCATTTATTAATCTCTCAACCCATTTCTCCCTCCCTCCCTCTATACCCCCCCTTCTCTATGTCTCTTCTCACTGTTAGTATCACTCTCACAATTTCTCTATCTACCCCTCATTATCTCTCCCTCTCTCTCTCTCCCCCCTCTTTCTCTATACCTCTCATTATACCTTCCTATCTCTCTCTCTCTCTCCATATAACTCTTGACCTCTCATTTTATCTTGATCGCTCTCTCCCTCTCCCCCCCTCCCCCTTTCCTCTCACTCTCATTGTGAAAGAAAGTATGGTATGAGTATGAATAAAAAATAAAGGACGCGGTTGAGGATATGTGCATCATACTCAAGATGTAGACTACAAGAGAATAAATAAATGCAAGACAAATAAAACGCCACATATAACCCACGTCAGTACCTTTTACTGCACATTGAATCTCCGGAGGATTTTCCCTCTCACGCTCACACACTGTCTCTCTACCCCTAATATAGGAGGATCTCGGTGGCCACCCACCTTTTCCAACTAGCTCAAAACAGTTCTTTGGCAACTTACTGGTTTTTGCAGTTTTTCGGTTTCTAAACTTCCAGGGACTAAATGATGTTTTTTCATGATTAGGAACCTCAATGATAGTCAAAGGCTCTAATTTATCCCCCTAAATGAATCTCCTCATCAATACCTTTCCAACGATATATTGTACGCCCTAAACGGAGATCGTATGCAAAAGTTACAACCCCAGGAAGTTGATGTACTAACCCCAATGGGGCCCACATGACTTTTGGCACTTCATCTCCTAGGGTTAGGTTTTTGAATGTCTAGGGTTTTGAATTTCATGTTTATTTTAAAAGGGCCTTCAAATCCTCACTGTACTAATCTTCTTGCGAATGAGTGTAGCCGTCACATCTCTTCTCAGAGATAAGTTGACACCATTTTAGTAAGCTTGTTTCAGTCTACATTTTACAATTTCAACATATTTATTATTTAATAGAAGTCTAGTTTTATTGTATCTCTGTTAATATTATAAATATGTGTTTTCATTTCATTCTGCTCATAAATCCATATCGGTGGTATCAGATTGGTCTGCTCCTTGTCATTTTTTAGTGCATGTCCCTGACGAGGTCATGGTATAGAGAGTTGGGTCTCGAGCTTGTCTCTCTTTTGGAAAAATTCTCTCGCACACCCAAGAAACCTTCCATGGCAGGTGAAAATAAAGACGATGGGACAGGAGATCCTTTCAAAAATTTTCTCAAGGAATCCCTTCAGCGATAGAGGAATGAGATGATGGACAACTTTGCACAAATCCTTCGAGGAGTGTTGTAAAATGATGCATCTACCTTGAGAAGAGGCATCGCCCCGTTCAAGGTACATATCAAATTTGATATTCTGATATTTAAAGGTCAGATATATGCATATGTTGTAGACAAATGGTTGAATCTTCTAGAAGGGTATTTTTTTGTCCATAACTTTTCGAATAGATAAAAGATTACTTTTGCGCTCCTCAAAGTCATCCCCCATGTCGAAGATTGGTGGGAGACTTTCTATGAGAAAAAGGAAATGGAGGAAACCTCATTATTTACAGTCACACTTACATGGGAATCCTTCAGGGATATTATTAAGGAACAATACTACCCTATTGGAATTTATGACGACTTGTATACAAAATGGACCACACTGCGGTAGGAAAGGGACCAAGCAGTGTCAAAGTTCAAAAATATATTCCATACCTTGCACACCAAGTTGGGTATCAAATATTATGAGTGACATTTGGTGTTGAAGTATCGCGGTGGTATACATAGATACATCCAGGCATAAATGAAGTTTTTGGATATCTCGTTCTTAGGCATGGCCTATTAATGTGTCATCAAAATTGAGCAAAAGCTTAAACAAAAGATGAGGTAGTTCAGGTCTGGGAACCCCTCATAGTAGAAGCAGGGAAAGGGAATCCCAACCCACATAATAAAGGACATAGAAAATATGGACAAACTCAGGAGAACTAGTCGAAGTCGCAAGTAAATGAGGACAACGAAAAGACGAAGAAAGATACTGGGAAGTGGTGCAACTTCCATAAGATCCAGTGGCATAACACTATTGATTGTCGCTCAAAGAAGTCATTGATGGCATAGGTGAAAGCCTCTGAATCGAATGTGGGTTCCAACTCTAAGTCATAACTAGAAAAGGGGACATGGATCATTGAAGTGGAATCGAGTGCCACCGTTGCTACCACCAATATCTAGCCCGGTGAACCTGATGAGCCAGAGGAAGGTGAGCACCTCTTTCATTCACATATGTGGGTGAAAGGCACTCCATTGCACTTCATCAATGATAGTGGTATCTAGAAGAACCTCATATTATTTGAGATCATCAAGAGGCTAGCCATGCTGACAATGTCACACCTGCAACCCTACACCATCGGATGGCTTCACCAAGGGAGCGATCTTCACATTAGCCAACAATGTCACCTATCATATGACATAAATCCATTCAAAGATGAGGTATTGTGTGATGTTGCTCCCCTTGATGTTTGTGATGTTCTTTTGGTCTAACCTTATTTATTGAAACGTCATGCTATATATGAGTCTAGGCCTCGTAGTGTTATTATTACTTTGAATAGAAAATTGTACAGGATACCCGAGGTAGTCCCACCTAGTGCCATTTCCTTGATCTCTACCAAGCAATGCAGGAAGGACATCTCTTAGACTGGAAAGTTTGTCTTTTTTTGATTCTCTCTCGGAGTGAGTGAAATATTATAGCCACATCCATAGGCTCCATGACTAACCTCTCCATGTAGCAGAAGCAAGTGGACAAGGTCATGGAAGAATACAAAGAGATATTATCCTCACCTACTGGGGTACCTTTGCAGTGTCAGGTCAAGCATTCCATCGATCTGACCCTCGGTGCACCACTACCCAATGGACCAGTCTATCATCGCTCTCTATTAGAAAATGAGGAGATCCATCACTAGATCCAAGAACCACTCCACAAGGGGCACATCCGACCCAGCTCATCGCCTTGT
Organism: Picea mariana; assembly: GCA_032191745.1. Classification (NCBI taxonomy): domain Eukaryota; kingdom Viridiplantae; phylum Streptophyta; class Pinopsida; order Pinales; family Pinaceae; genus Picea; species Picea mariana. The sequence goes on from JASDQU010271895.1 coordinate 3,192, forward strand.
GGCAGCTCGATCATGCTTGTGCAGAAGAAAGGTGGGACATGGAGACTCTACATTGATTACCAAGCCCTAAATAAAATCATAGTCAGGAACTGGTTCCCGATTCCCTGAATCGACGATCTCCTTGATAAGCTCAAGGGAGCCAAATACTTCAGTAAGATTGATTTGAGGTATGGATACCATTAAGTCCCAATAGAGAAGACATATGTATGGAAGACTACCTTCAAGTCAAAAGAAGGTATTTTTGAATGGTTGGTCATGCCCTTTGGTTTGACAAATGCCCCAACAAATTTCATGAGGCAGATGGACGATATCTTGTGTCCTTTCACCAATTATTTTTAGTGGTGTACTTGGATGACATCCTCATCTACATCAAGACTTGGGTGGAACAATTGCAGCACATTCAATAGGTTTTGCACACTCTGTTGCAGCACAAGCTATATGCTAACTTGGCAAAATGCTCCTTCGGCTTGGACAAAGTCTACTTCCTAGGCTACATTGTTGATGTGCATGGTGTGCATGTGGATTTAGCCAAGATCCAAGTCATCCATAACTGGCCAGCTCCAATCATGCTCAATGAAATTTGGATCTTATTAGGCTTTGCTAATTTCTATCTCATGTTTTTGTTGGGATTCTCCCATATTGCATGGGTCCTCAGCGAAATAACCAGAGGTGGTGTTAAGGAAACATTTGTGTGGGCCCTGTCCCAACAAAAAGCATTCGATGATCTGAAGTAGCACTTGTGCTCTGCCCCAATGTTTTCATTACCTGACCTGCAATAACCTTTTGAGATCAATACAGATGCTTCATACTATGCTGTGGGCACAGTAATCACTCAACACAACCACCCCATGGCCTATCATAGTGAGAAACTACAAGATGTCATCCATAAGTACCCTACTTACGACAAAGAAATGTACTCCATTATGAAAGCTTGCTGCCTGTGGAGGCATCACATTCTCAGGAAGGAGACAATCATCCACACTGATCATAAGTCGTTGAAATTCATGCAGACACAAGGAAAATTGCAAAATGACCTCCATCAAAAGTGGTCCACATATTTGCAGTATTTCCACCTCAACATCAATTATAAAACAGGAAGGACCAACCGAGTCATTGATTGCCTCAGTCAATCTCCAGTCGTGACACTCACCACAGTGCTTGATTCTTGAGACCATGAGACCTCTGGATGGCCCCACCTTTATGAGACAGATCCCAACTTTGCTAACACCTACCATATGTTGGGCGCAAACACATTTGTCACCAATTCCATCTTTAGGATGATTTTTGTGCCATATGGGCCATCTATGTGTTCCATCAAGCGAGCGAACAAAGCTGATTTGTGAAGCCAAATACAGTCGGGTGGCAGGACAATTCGTCATGGAAAAGACAATGGAATTGTTGTAGGGACATTTCTACTAGATGAAACTTCGATAAGACGTCATCAAGTATATCTGATTCTGCACTTCCTGTGCTATTTCAAAACCAACCATTAAGAAACAAGGAATGTACACTTCTATGCCTACTCCTGACAGGCCCTCGGAATCCATATCAATGGGATATATGTTGGGCCTTCTATCCACCAAGCAAGGATATGACTATTTTTTTGTGGTTGTTGATTGCTTTTCCAAGATGGTGATTATGGCCGCTTGCAAGAAGAGCATCACAATGGAGGTTACTGCCCAACTCTTCTTTGAATGAGTGTGGGTCCAATTTGGGACAGTTGGTTTCTCCACACATTCTAGTTGAGCCTCTAGTCATTGTTGGACACCAAGCTCACCATGTCCACTGCCTTCCACACCTAGATGAATGGCCAAACCGAGGTCATCAACTGGATGATCATGCAAATCCTATGCATGTACAATTGAAAGCACCCTCTCACTTGGGATGAGAGTCTTCCCTATGTTCAACAAAACTACAATAGAGTCATGCATATCTCAACCAACCACAACCCCTTTTAGGTGGGGTTGGGATTTCAACCATTGGGTCCCATGGAGGTTGCACTACCCCTTGTAGCCACCCAGGAAAACTCATCGCATGCTTCAATTGGAGATAACAAAACCACCTAGTTCATTAAGCAGATCTAGAACATCCTCTAACATGTTCAAGATATTTTACAGAAATCCAATGCCAAGTACAAGCAGCTCCATGATCAACACCGAGTGCCACAACAGTTTCAGGTGGGATACAAATTTTGGTTTCACTTGGAGAAAGAGCACCTTACAGGGCCTCATCGGAATATTCGTCCACTCCGTTATGGACCCTACACCATCACTAAGGCTTTGGGAGACAATTATTTTGAGATAAACCGTTCCCATTCCTTGGCTTGCATTCAGTATTCTATGTGGACCTCCTTCAGCCTTATTTTCCACCATTATTGGATAGCTCAGAGATAGAAGAATAGTTGACACCAATGAAGCTCAACCTTGAATGCATCGAACAAGAATCCACTGATCATATCATGGACACACAGGTCAAAGGCACTCACTAGCAGAGGATCCATATTTATCGGGTTGTCAAAGCAGGGCAATTTCTGCACCAAGGAAAGTGGCTCACCTGGGGCCAAATTCAACATAAATTTCCTCATATGTTGGGGGAACTCAATGCAATGGAGACCATTGCTTCCTAAGGGGGAAGGATTGATCCAGGAGGATCTCGGTGGTCACCCACCTTGTCAAACTGGCTCAAAATAGTTCTTTGGCAACTTACTATTTTTAGCAGTTTTTGGGTTTTTGAACTTTCGGGGCCATTTTGAGGGCCTAAATGACGTTTTTTCATGATCATGCACCTCAATTATGGAAAAAGGCTATGCTTGATCCCCCTAAATTAATCTCCTCGTCAATACCTTTCCAACAAGCTATTGTGCACTCTAAATGAAGATCGTATGCAAAAGTTACGACCCTGGGAAGTTGATGTACTAACTTACCCCAACGGGGCCCACATGACTTTTGGTGCTTCATCTCATAGGGTTAGGTTTTTGGATGTCTATGGTTTTGGAATTCATTTTTGTTGTAAAAATTCCTTCAGAGCCTCATTTTACTCATCAACTTTGTATTATTTCCATTCGACTAGTGGCATACATAAACCAAAAGACTCATAATTCACTAGTAATGGTGTTATGCACTCTCATGCATTCTATCGGTGATTCATTACAAGGATCCATGCACTCTCTATCAAAATATACACATAATACTAAGTTGATTCTATTACAGACTCCTTACAAAACTATTCGATCCACATACAAAGCTACTACTCAAACTCACAACATGACTCATGCAAAAACGAGCTAGACCGATTCTTTCTCTTCTGTAGGCCTCAAACACCACGAATCCTTTTCTCTATCTTCGCTGCTCCTTTTTATTCCATTCTTTAATCTAGAACTTAGTCACTTTCTCCTCTACTCCACTTTCTCTACTAACTACCAGTTCCACATGCTTCTTCCACATGCATGCATCCCATGTAGATTCCTTGGAGTTGTGGAATTACTAATGAACTTGCTAGCTCATCCCTTAACTGCTCCACAATCTCTCATGCTACCTGAGTTATTCATTCAGGAATATTCCCAAATATATTCTTCTTTATTTGGAGTGCACTTGGTATATTCCTAATTCTCGACATGCATTGTAGAACTTTGACTAGCGTGCACACCTTATTTCATTTGTCATGCAACTGTTAATGTGCATGCAAAATAGGAGTGTGTGCACAACTGTTTTTGTGTGTGAACACAATATTTACCTAAAACATTTGGGTGAAAAAAAACCCCCAACAGTATTACTCAGCGCTTCCTTAAGCTAATGGTTGTGATCATGGTGTTACTGATGACACTAAAGGAACTGTCTTCAAGAGTTCCTGAAGGAACTCCTTGGATTGATGGTCAGTGTTGTCTAGAGTGGTGTGCAATTGTTGAGTGACTCAAACCACCACATTTTTATCATCCATTGTGATATGGAGAGATTGAAGGTAAATATGATCCATTTTCTCAAGCATGAGGGTGGCTGCAAGTTGTGATTCTTCCATCTAAGTATGGAAAATTTGGGCCTTATCGGTTGTGCCATTTTCCAACTAAAAAATAGTTTGTTGCTCCACCCAAGAGGAAGTGATCTCCTTGGTATTTATCGCAATGTTTTTCATTGTGGCTTGGTTCTTACTCAGTGGTAGGGAAGTCAAACTTCTCTTCTATCAAGCGACCTCTCCTTTAGTTGCGTGAACCCTGACATCAATAGAGATGATTTATGGCGAAATATGCAAGTGGTTCCAGAGGATACAATTGTACTCAACCAACAATGAAAAATATTTAAGTCGTGCTTGGACATGGTGGTGGGATTCCTTGACCACTGCAACATTTTTCTACAACTCTAGGTCTACTAGTGTCGACTACTTGATCTGTGTGTAAAGAATGAGGTTTTGTGACTCCAAAACCTAAAGACACTCAATGACTAATTCCATCTTCTGTGGCACCTGGACGTCGGGTTGTGCCTCGTTTGACGGATGGACTTGGGAGCATTCTTATTCTACCACATTGAGGAGTTCATCATGAGTGGTCAGAGAAACCTCATGTTTTGATTTGGTGTCCACATGCATAGTGACTACGACAAGATGAATTTTTTGAAGGTCCTGCCACACAACATCTACGTCTTATCGTGCAAACACTTATTGTTGTAGTTTTGAATTGGTATTAGTGTGGGTTGTGACTTGCTGAAATTATTGGTGCAACTATTCATGCGGCCGAGTGATATTTTGGTTCCTCTCCCCAAGTTCATTGATGGCTGTGGTAGAAAAAATTTGCAGGTCAGTGGTAGTTACCTATACAAGAACAAGCTCTACCTAGGCTGAGTCGGTTGGGACTACAACCAATGGGCTTACCAGTAGCACAATTTTCTGGCTAGTGCCTAGAGCTTCTTCGAATTGTGGATCCTAAGGAGGAGATCCAGGTGGTGAGGGGAGGTCCAATTGTTGACAAAGGGAATCCAACTTCCCCGCGACATCCTTCTGGAAATTTTTTTGTCATGACAATTGCGTGCAAAGTTCATTGACTAACTTGGAAAGGTTGGTCACCTATTTTCCTACTTGTAGTGTTGGATTATCAACTTCTGACTGCCTGGTCATGTTCGTTGAATGATTCTTCCCAGGAACCTAACCCAGGCAGTCGTTTGGCCACATGGAAGGCTCCAAGACCTCTTCCTTGAATCTAGTGGTCGTTGGTTGTTCCTCCATACTGGGGTCCATATTAATAGAAGGCATGCCCTATTTCTGGGACGACCAATTTTGTTTCCAAAGCTTGTCTTAATCATCTTTTGACTCCTCTACACTTTGCATTTTCTCTTCTAGATTCTATTGTAATTTCACAATGGCGCTATGGTTTTGCTTCATCTAGGATGTAGAAGCCATGTCTCTGTGTCAAGTAGTATATAGAACTCATTTTTGTTTCTGTGATTTCTTGGTTCTTATCTCAAATTTTGATTTCACTTCATTAAATGGGGGTTGGTGATCTGCTAGACACTCTACGACACCCATTAGGATTTCCTTTTCTATAATGAAAATGGGGATATTGGCATTTTCCTTGTCATTGGATATGCAAGGGTAAATAAATACATTATGGAAATCACATTCAAAATCAAAATAGTCAGTATACCTTTTTTGGAGTTGTTTTGGGATGTGGACCATTACATTGGGGACAATGATCAATTCTGTAAACCATTTATAAAAGGACTTTGCATGCTCAGCTTAGATCATTGGTTCCTTGATTTTTTTGAGAGTTAATAAATCAAGGAGAAACGAATAGCGATGCCTCCTCTACATCCTCTTTGTGCCTTGCGGGTGACTTCCATAAGATCATACCAAGCAAGAGGATACTCAACTGTAGTGAAATTAATTTCCTGAGTTCTATGTATCTAAATAGTTGTCCACAAACTCATTCAACAAGTACCAATCCCAAGCCATTTGGAAATATCCAACACATCATTCAATGGCAAGGAAAAAACCAAGGGGGGATTCATTCTTCTAACATTTTCATAATAGTTTGCATGAAATCAGTTGTGTTGCAAACCTTACTAGTGGATCATTAATCTTGGGGATAAAAACCCTGTGCTTCCCTCTGCGTGTCCCAAAACGAGTGTAGAGTTCCTCTTGTGTTGTGTCTTTTTCCTTGATGCTAATGGTTGGATATTCACGAGATATGGGAAGACCTGAAACCTGATGCATTGTATTACAGTCTACAAGGTATGGTTGATTAGGCCATAGATATAAACCATGCAACCTGGTAAGGAGGAATAAAACACATGCTTGAAGCAATGGGGCCCAACTGAAATGGGGACGATTGAGCAATGTGAGAATACCATACTTTTGCATGGGATTTTCCCATTTCTAGTTAAATACCTTTTCTATTCCATGTTCTCGCTAGAATACACATGCATACTTATCAAATTGGAGTTTCGAGTACTGGTTTGGGTCATGCACATTATGGTCTGTACATTTGAGCATTAGAATTTTTCTCAATTGTGGCCCCTTAAATATTACTACAATCAACATCACTGGTTCTAAAACTGACCTCTCTTTCATCACCTTGGAGTTATGTCATGTGTGGGGTTTTCTTTAGAAACCCATTCTAGTTTTTGATGACCCCATTATCCTAAGTTGTGTTCACAAATATCGAAACCACTCTGGGACTCAATAGCACAGGACAACTTGTGTGGTGTGTAATAAAAAATGTTTTGTGCATTGGTAGGGCTCATGTTCTCTTTCCAGTGTTTGTATATGAATAAAAGAAACTTCAAATGATAAGTAAGGGAAGATAAATGGGGGTTAGTGAGCCAAAATAGTATCCTCACCCATAATTATTGTGATATCAATTCTACATGTTGCAAAGTTGTCATTCCACTTGGTTCGGAGTTACTACCTAATCCTTGTTGTCAGTTAGATGGTAACCCATTTAATTATTTCCATTGAAGTTTCCTCGATTGGAGATAATATTTATCTACATACTTTATGCCATAACATATTTCAATCGACATAATTAAATTCCACTCATTCCAAATCGGGTAAATATATCCCCTTATGAGTGCATTAATGTCATAATTTTTCTCGAATCAAACTAAATTTGTTTTTCATAACTTCCTCTCGCATCTTCCTTTAGTATACCCAAGCGTTTATGCTACCTAATATTTTAATGTGATGTTGACTTCCTTACACATGCACAAAGTCTTATTCTTTGAGGGTGACGTGCATGATTCCTACGCACCCCCACATTAATTCGCCAGATCTCAATCTGTCGTGTCGACCTTTGGTGGGTCACGAATTTTCTTCACATGGATCTAACTTCTCAGTCTTCACCATGTAGGATATGCAATAGTTTCAGCTAGACCTAGGGGCACCTTCTAACCTCCCAATTCAATACTAGGGTCAACCTTAGGCCTGCATGACTCATTTGTTTGCTCGATAGAAGATGAAAGAACTAGACAGATGGAATTTATTGTCGACAGAGAACACTGGGATTTTGGATATATTCTTTGCACAATTTGTAGATGCTTGGACACCCACCGCCTATCGCAAGAACACATGTATTGGAATATATCTATCCATGTCCATAACCTTTCCCTTCTGGAGTATTTGATGGCTTTCCATTCATACAAATTCTCCCAATTCATTTCTCATCACTACACGAGTATACCTACTAACACTACATCGAGGGCACATACCTGGTGGAGCAAGGGAATGTGGTGCATCCGGAAAATGAAGGTGTCCACTAGATATGTCTCGACGAAATGGTAGGGTATGAATTCATAGTCGTGTGCCACAGTGGTAATTCATGTGCATCTTATGGTAGATAGTTCATATATCTATTATGCTACCTCTCCATAACATCCTCCAAATCAATATCATAATATTTCAGACTTCTCCAACTCATCTCCCCATCCCCCACGGGATTGATATAATCTTCTTTCTGCCCAGTTATTTTATAAACATTTTCAATAATGGAGCTCTTTGAATTCTCATTCATGAGCTCATTATATGTCACCTTCATTTAGATCCAATGGTGCAATCATGCACAAGGTGTCTATCTCAAAAGATATATGGATCTTCTTCAAATTCAACACGACATTGTTGTTGAATGCCCAATCGATACCAAGTAGGGTAGGGTTTGGAATATGAGTCATCCATGATATCAATCACCTCAAAATATTCCTTAGTCTTCACCCCTTCAATGTTCACTTCGATTTGCTCTAGCCATTCTATATGATAGATTCTATATTGGTTTTCTAGCTGAAGTTGAATGGGGGAACACACCATTTTTGGTCTACCCATCAAATCCCAATATTTCTTCCGCGGGATGTTCACATCAAATACTATATCCAACATTAATCCATCCATCTCATAGATTTTGAGTTTAGTCGTCATCTTGAAATCTCTTCATGTGCGCCTTTGTTTACTAACTTGGCACACATCCCTCTTTGGAAGTGGAGCTAATATAGCTATAGTTGTCCCTTATTCCCCCATGTAGGTTATTAACATGTGCATCAATTTTTATCGTAGCATTAGGATCACTTAACATATTCAAAAAACAACACAAGAAGTTACTTTCTTGATATTCAACTTGTTCCTCAAGACCTATGTTACACAATGCTTCTTTTCACACTGTGTGCTTCAACTCTTTGCACACATACTCCTCTATTTCCCTTTGTTCATCCCATCATATTTCTTCTTTCTTACGGACTTCTTCCAGTGACCTCTTCATCTCATGATGTATCTCCTCGCGCACATGATCTTCCTCCAAAGTCTTTTATGTGGAACACCGCAATTCTTCACGACCTTGGGCCTCTTCCAGTGATCTCTATGTGGCATGTTTCACCTCCTCGTGCACTCGGTCCTCTTCTTGTGACCTTTTTGTTTCACATTGTATCTCTTCTCATGCTCTTTATTCCTCTAGTTCCCTCTGCACATTGTGCAAAATCTTGTGTAGAATCAAACTAGGAGGAGCTTTTGTTTCCTTTCTGATCTTCCCGTCTGTTCTCTGGCTCAAGCTTTCTCCATGCTCTAAGTCCATTTCTCTTTTTTCTCCACCCGGGGTTATCACCCGCACATTAAGTTCTTCATCCTTATTTTGATTCTCATGTGGCTCTATAGTAACCATGTTACAATGTGTCTTCTTCTCTTCCCACTTTTTCAACAAGTCAGGACAATCCTCTGTGACATGCTCGATACTATAGCAGTACCCACAGAGAGCACGTGATTTTCTACAAAATCTCAATACATGGACCTTTTCATCATAGTTAAAAAAAGTGGTTGGTATTCCTCCACCTCCTCCATATCCTTGTCCTTGGCCACATCCATATCCACCTCTAGGACCTCCTTGATATCCACCTCTCTCAACACCTTGGTGGTCACCATATTTCTCCTCTTTCTGAACTCAAAAGACATCATAGGTGTGGTACTACATCAACTGAAGTGAATGATAGTTGTTCACATCATGCCCCATGTATTTTCATAATTCATAGAATGAAATATGATGAGTTTTATGATATTTCTCTAGTGTTGGGAAATAGGGTGGGATATGTCCCCATTGTCTGCAAATATCACACTATTTAGTCTAAACATTGTCAAAAATAGATTTGTTGCACCTGTCACTAGATAATTTCCCAATGTAGGACATTCATCGCTACAATGATCTTTCGATCATCATGTACTACCCCATATGTGCCCATGCACCACCTTCATCTTTTCCATATCTTTCAACTGTATTGTCATATTTGTAAGTTGGGACTACACTTGTGTAATGTCCCCATTTTTGGATGTTTTTATGTTACAGAGTGGGATTTCTACCAGAGTAGCCAGATGGAGGTGATAGTAAGTTTAGGAGGTATTGAGGATCTTTATGGGGCCCGACTTAAATTATTCACCATATTTCATCATTAGGATCCATTCTACACAACGTTTCTTTAGTTTCATTGCATTCCAACGATTTCCGTAATTTTGAGTTATTATGGTGCATATTTTGATTAAATTCACTGAGGTCATTTTGGGAATAATACTTGAAGAAACCCCTTAGTGTAATAGATCATCGGAATTGGGAGGAAAATATCTATAGGATAAGATGATGAAAAGTGACTTTCAGTGGTCGGAGAAGCCACAAAGGAAAAATTAATCACTTTTAAGAGGAAGAAAGGTTAATAAATTAATAAAGTGATTTTATGAAGAAATAATAAAAAGTAATTTAAAAGTCACTTGGAGAGAAAAGGTGAACATGAGTTTAAAAGAGAGATAGGGGCTCATATTCTCTCATTATGTTGATTGATATTTTGATGTTTGGCTTCTTAGCTAGAGAGCCCATGGTACTTGGGGGTTTTGAGGGTTTTGACTGAATAAACCCTAGAGATCAACAAGGGAGTGAAATATTCTCATGTTCTTGATCTAATCCTGGCCAAGAAGGTGAAATATTCCTCTCTCACCAATCTACATCAGTTCAAAACTACTTCATCCATTAGTTTTTGAAGAAGGACACATCATAGAGGGTTTTCTATAGAGAGGGTGCACCACTCAGCCAAGGGAGATCCGATTTGGTCTTAGGAGGTTGGGCTTGGACCAGATATCGATTGGGGAGTCTTTTCCATCATCATGGAGAACCTTTTGGCAATTGTGGGGGGTTTAAAACCTCCATATTTATTTATTTTGATGGCTGGAAGAATTTCATGAAGGAGGGCACATTGGGGGTTTGAGATCCCATGATTTGTGAGCAGAGTTTTCATCTAAAACCAAGGGATATTCACATATGAGTTAATAATCATGATATATACAATTTACAACCATTTCTTGAAGACTTTACATCAAATTTTACTGTGCATATTTCAACAGGGAGAATTTCAGCACGAGGGCACATTTCTTGGCATGGTAGAATTGATTTTGGAGCATTATATCAACCACTTTGGGCAGCCATCATTAAGGGATCCTTGAGGAGGAATAATATTGATATTTCCTTGTATTTTGAGGGAATTACAACCCTATTTTGTAGCTGTTATATTCCTTGGATCAGATCTGGAAATTACTTTGTGTTGGACAACCAAGTGCATATTAAATGAAGCAAGGATTTGAGGTACTATCTTATGGTTTTAATAACTATTAGCTTCTGGTTTATTTGGTTATTATTGCATGTCTTTTCCTTATATATCACATGAATAAATATGGGCCACATACATAAGAAAATACACTTAAATGAGTGTTACAACCATTGCACATAAAGTGTTTGAAAAAACACCTCAACTAGTCATTGCAAATAAACATAACAACTAACACAAATTCAGAACAACCGCTCATTAGGAAGGGTTTTAGGTGTTGCAGGTGATGTGTTTGACATAAAATTCATCCCTTAAACTTGAGTTAATTGGGACAACAAGTGTTAAAGTGATTTAAAGGGAGTTGGGAGCTTATATCCCAAGTGTTTGACGAAATTCCTCAACCATAGAGATCTGATTTTTACATCAGATTTGGTTGGGAATATTACAACTTGTGCCAATCCTGAAAAAGTTTTTGCACCTCCTAGCATAGCTTCCAGGAGCATCACAATATCCACCACCTCTACTTGACTAGTCACCTTCTGTTGGGTGAGCGAGACTTAGATATGGGGAAGCATCCCTGCAATGAACCACTCCCTATGATGAATGTCTTGGATTTGGACTACGAGCCTGTCTAACAATATCTTGAATTTTTGGTCGTAGTCCCACACAGTCTCTCCCGGTTGTTAATTTATCTTCTTAATATTTGTAACCCATTGATATTGTGACTTAGGTTTATGAAACTCCTTAAGCATATCTCTCTTTATATCCATCAGGGACCTCATCTGTCTCGTTGGTGAAGTTTCCTTGTACTTCATGTACCACATCAGGGCTATGTCCCTGAAAAGGGTCTCCATCTGTGTAATCTTTGATGCTTCATCTGTGATCCTCTTCATAGACCATATAGATTCATATATGAACCAATGATTCTCTACATGGTACTTACCCATCTCATGGAACACATGTAGCCTCATATTTGTATCATGATTTACCATTCTCAATCTAGGACTGTGTCCTCCTAAGTGACTACTCACTATTGGGGATCTCGGTACTGATACT
>JASDQU010271897.1:585-15265 GCA_032191745.1 Picea mariana
TTAAACAACAGTAAAGCTATTTTTTATTTGTTTTCTTATAATGTTTATATAAAAGAAATCGAATATCAAACTGTCTAATTAAACAAAAGAAATAACAGATGATAAAAAGTGTTTTAACTACAGGGAACTTCTATATCTATTATACTAATGAAATTAAATAAAAGGCTGACCTGTTATCGCATCCAATATCTGTTCAATGTGTAGCATCCAGTCTCCTTGTCTAAGGAGGTAAACCTGCAGCAGATCTTGCAATTGCTTCTAATAAATGTGAAGTAGTAATGATGGAATTTGAATGATAGAACATATAAGAGATACGATCACAGTAATTTCATAATTTTACAAGCAACCACATTATGAAAAATCTTGCTGTGAGAACTTGCGTATAAATGTTCAATCAAAGATAAAGATAAATCTCTTAATTCAAGTTTGAAAGAATGATTACTGTGTGTTAAATCTGGAACATGAAATATGGATAATATATAAACTTTTATCATACCAGCTTGTAGTAAACCATGACAGCAAAAACAATCATAATCTTTCTACAAATTGAAATAAACATGACTTGAATAAAACCACATTACAGAAAAGCTAAAGCTGTGACGAGTATTATATTCCATTCAAGTTTGTAAATGAAAAATCCATAGTCTTTCCCCAAGCAGAGATGATCCCATGTTTACAAAATAACATGCTTATATAGGTTACAGGAAACCAAACTATTTCCTGTTGATAATATCAAATCTGTTTAAAAAATATGGGGGATGCAACCACCCTGATTTCACTGAATAAAAATACCAATAGCCTAATCTTTCTACTAAAAACACAAAGTTGACATGGCTGGGAGATCTCAACAGTGCCTCATATCTCCTTGGAAATCATGGGTTCCTGAAAACAAATGAAAATGGGAAGATTTTAGATATGTTTTCAATTGTCAAATCAAGCAATTCGAATTTTTCTAACTAGCTAAAGAATCTTACGATTCTGTAGCTAGTTAAAATAGCACATGCAATCTTAAAAAATAAAAGAAACTAATTCTAATAATAATAAAAACTTATCTAATCAAATCAAATATCCTACTCTGAAAAAAACAAATGATTATGCTAACTAATTCATACCTGAAATCACAAACCGAATCATGTCAAGAAACTTTGGAATTTATGATAGTTGTGGCTGCCTCTACATTTTTTTTTTAAATATCACATGTCCTGTAGATGTATAACTTGCTGACAGACTGGTTGAATATCCTTCGGATTGATCAAGGGTTCAGATTGGGAGGCTGAGACACATGGCTGGACGGGTGAGAAGGGTGATGTGGGATGCTAAGGCACAAACCTGGAGAGGTAAAAAAAGTTTCAACACTTGCAAACAGACCAAAACGCTCACTTCAGCCACAAAGAAAATCTGATATTTGACCTCTAAAGGACGAGCTATATCTCTGGAACGATCCAATTTTTGGGGAAACTACCCACGATGAAGGTAAACGGGCTCATTTATGTTCTGGGTTTTCAAGGCTTTGATCTAATTCAAAACCGTTTGCTTAGAATAGTTCTCGCAAAAACATGTCTCTGGCAGGCAATTACGGGGTTAACTTAGGAACTCTTCAGTTACTTCCAACTACACATCACCAATCTTTGCCCTACAACCATCAAAGGTTAAGGAAAACTGTTGAGAGACCTAAAGGTTAAAGCCCTTAAATTTTTTGATGAAAAAACGCCAACCGTTCCTCTCTAGATCGTCCCTGGCATTATCATAAGATAGCAAGGTTTGGATGCCATTCGGCTCGACCCTTACCACTAGATCTATGTTGAACAGACTGGTAATTAACAGAGAATACACAGGTAGGGTTTGGAAGAAAGCCACAGATCCATAACCCCGAGCCTTATCAAAACAATGCTGTGACAATACAAACAGTGGGCAGAGGTGTTAATCACAATGCGTGGGAGCAAAAATGTGAAGCCCGAGACCATACTTGGGAGTGATGGTATCCTATACTACATATGCCACCTTGGCATTGGGTACATGCTAGGATAGAGTGTGCGCATCCAAAATTAATTGCAAAGATAAGTGATCCGTAAGAATTGAAAAGCCAAAATTTCCATGAAAGAAATATGGTTAATCAAACCAAAATTAATACAAAAATCAAATACCAATTGATAGGGGTCTTTCATTCAAACAACCATAAGCTTCTTAGGCATTCTTAGAATCGAAACGATCATAAATGATGAGAGCATCATGTCCAGAGCCATAATATGACAATTCTATAATAAACCACATGAGCAGTTTTCCTCCCATCAAAAATCGAAACAAAAATGTCAATTCCAGCCGCGAGTTTTCATGCTTACAGTCATGAAAACAAAAATCGAAAAGAAGATATGTAAAAAGTGACAAGTGACAAATGTTGTTTAGTGACAATGCTCATGATGAGTAATGAATATTTAGAGAACCAGTGTAGGTAGCTTACAAACAATATAAATTATATCATTGCTGCCAACAATGGCGACATGCTGGGAGAAGCAGTTATCTCTGTAATAAGAATGAATTCAGGTTAGATAAATATGAAAGACTTCAAATCGAAGAACAACTGTAAGGTTATTTGAACATCTTTAAAAAAAAATAAAAAATAAACAAGACACAGCCTAGTTTCCGATACCTTTCGTTTAAAAGAATGAAACCTGGTGACAAACTTGGCAAAAGAAAGACACGACGTTAATGTCTCCGATACGGTTGACAGGGCCACTTCTACCAGCAGGAATTAATAGCCTCGACAGGGATGTCAATTAACCCACTCTGACGTCTGTATCCTATCTAAGAAAGTTCAAATGAGGATGAAGGATGCTTATGACCAACACAAAGTTCATACCTGAGAATTTTCTTTTACCTGACATTGCTTCACTGCCAACAGACCTATTCAGTACCCCGACAAAGTTATCTTGGCATCATGCATGCATTTACCCGCTGCCAGCAGACCTGTTTAGTGTCCCGGTGGGTTTACAAGCACTTCCCACAGCTCTCTGAGAATTTATTCACATTCTGATATAGTTTTAAAGATATTCAATAGAGCGGGGTGATGCAGAAAATTTTGGTTTTTTAACTTAATATTTCCACAGGCCTTTAAATTTTTCTAGCAAACCTTCATCAAGAATAGTTCATTAATAGAACCAATCTTCAAGGATGGGGAGACGTCATTGAGTTTCTTTCTTAAAGAGCAGGGACAACGTAAAGAGACATTTTAAAGATATTCATGAATACTTTCAAGTGCAGATTGAAACCAAGGAATCAACTTTCAGACAAAAGACACCTTCAACGAGCCTACAATTTCAGAGAAGGACAACAATAGATGTTTCGACAACCTTTGATAGCTATTTTTGAGATGAAGCATTTTGTTTCTCTTTGTCTGAGCTAGACTGTAATACAAGGATGTTCAACTCAAAAGGACCAATGAACTAAAATGAAAACAAAACAAAACAACAAAGAAAATTTGGAAAGCAAAGAAATCCAAACAAAAAAAATATGTACAGAAGGTGTATCTGAAAACATTATGCAAAAATCCCTTGGGAGACTAAAAAAAATAGAAAAATCTTGTTTGATGTGAAAGCAGTCCTACTCGTGGTACCTCGGGTCAGGGTTGAATTTACGATTCAGCTCTCTTTATTCTCCAATTAATATTTTCATGACGATACTGTGTTTTTTGAAAATAAATATTCAACGAAAAGCAAAGAGAAAAGGAACAAGCGGACTTCCTTGACAACAGTCGTATTATGGTTCTCGTGGTGTGGCCACTTGCATTCATGATTGCATTATTACAAAGAGAAATAGTAAGGAATAAAACTGAAAGAAACCTATTCCTAACCCTACCCTAACTACTAAACAAATCAGAATACTACGTGAAGTCATGCTTCCAATGTAGCCATCGGAGTAACTCCAATCCTGCAATGGAAACAAAATCAAACATTACTAATAAGAATGGTAATATATCAAAAAATGACAGAAACATATCACACTTACCTTCATAATCATCATCTAAAAACAAAGTAAGCATGATCTTACCATTCCCTTGAATATTCTTGTTGTACGAATCCTCCATCCATTATGCAATCTTGTCATGATAAGGGTCATAATGGCATGGGCGAGTGTAAGTAAGTTTAAAAAAATTGTCAAGATTATGAGGAAATGAAATAACCATCAACCAAGGATAAAATGCCCCATCTTCCTAACAATTCTCTAAGTGTTCATTAATTTCATCACATGGAGGATCTAAAAGAAATATGTCACGCCTACTTCCAAGATACTTAGGTAAAAAGAAAGCAAGCATACATTTATCTTTATTATGAAGTTTTTTTATATATGAATATTCAAGCCATCCTAAGATCTTGTCACAAAAATGAGGATTCAAACCACGACTTTGATGAAACAAATATATCGATGGGAAAATCATCATAAGAGGATTTATGATGTTAGTCAGATCATTGGTTTGAATGCTTCCTTTGATGAGATTGATCATTTCAAAATGTGAAGTATAAACATTACAATTCGAGCTGATCAAGGAGAAAATATGAAACGTAGAATGTTTGATCTCCATAAGATATAGTGCATTGTCTTTTTCAACAATAAACTGTGTAAAATCATCTCGCAACATGTCATTTTCCCATGGGAGTGAAGAAAGCGAACAAGTGTTAAATCCAATTTTATCAATGTTATGTTTGGAATTAATTTCACCAAAATTTAGCATATTGAAAGGACATGATTGTGGTGGAAAAGAGTAGGATGTTGTAGGTAAGATGTCAAGTCCAACAGAGTCTAGGAAGAGATCAGGATATTAAAAATAAAAGGAATTAGAAATAAGCACATGAAAAGAATCTCTTGGACTACGATAATTAACAATGGTATTCTCAAGACATTTCTCTTCACTTTCTTTAAAACTCTTACTCTGTTTTGGTGTTGAATTCCTCAACATAATATGATCATCTAGATTTTCCTTCTGTGTGATAGATAATTCGAAATTTATGTGACAAACATCTAGTCTTTCCTGTGGATAAAGTACATTTTGAGGACAAAGGTTTAAAGTTTCTTCTTCTAGTTATGTATCTTCTTCTCTAATCAGTTTCATAGGAGTATTAGAACGTTCAAGATGATTTTCATAGCTTAAGTGTTCTTCAATGAATAATTTTAAATATTGATTAAAGCATGAGTTACAAGAATGAGAATATTCACCTTGAGCCAGAAACGAATCTTCTTCCATACTAGTCGAAGGCTGAAAATACAATGATTCAGAGGAAAAACCAATTTGGTTGTCAATAAGAACCTGGTCAATAGATTCTACCTCCCTAGCTTGTTCAACATTGTCAGAAGGATTCTTCTCATCTTGCGAAGAAAATTGTTCTTGCAGTTGAGTGATAGGATTTGCAATTGGTTCTTTGTTTGTGATTGAATATGACTGGGTGGAAGGGATGCAAGCATCATAGAAGAGATTTAATGCAAATGACATGTCATCGAGATTAAATTTACAGAGGATATGATAGACTCTTGTCAAAAAGTCTTCCGAAGATGAATCACCATTGATTAGCGAAGTATGAAATTCTTCACATAATTGATCAAAATCATAAATTTCAAAAGCATCTAGAAATTCATCTACAAATTGAAACCAATAAAAAATGTGACATGCTGGAAAGGATTCAAACCAATGTTTAATCCGACCTCTAAAAGTAAAAGTGAACAGTCTGCATAAAACTCTTAAATCTGAGATGTCATGCTTGATGCATTTGCACCAAAACTTGTTAAGGTGTTCTTTAGCAGATGTATTGCCTCCACCATCAAAGGTGAATTTGGACAAGCGAGAGATTGTCTCGTTGGGAACATCGGGTAATGAGAAGTTGAAAGCATGTTCCAACACAGTGATTTGGGAATCCATGGGGGGATTGAATACATTTAAAATAAAGGCTCCTACAAGGCCAACTTGTCAGTGGGCCCTCCTTCTAGCACCATTTGTTGACGGGCGAAATTGATCGCTCGTCAACTGGAGGAATGAGTCCGGTCTGGGGTTGTCTAATTAACCCAAGCCGTTTGGATTAACTCACCCTGACAGGTTTTGCGGCTCTGTTAGCTGATCTAAGTCCTAAAGAAAGAGAAAAAATAATTAAAGGAAAAACAAGGATCTTAATAAATGACAATCGCTAACAAATATATATTCATCTAATATACATCTGTAGTTTAACTAATTAATACTTATAAAATAACTCTACTTATCATATGCACAATATATACAAATAATTCTATTTCTAATATATATATAATATGTACAAACTACGAATTTTAATCTAAATCCGTGAAAATCAAATGTAAATTGATTTTTTAAACAACAGTAAAGCTATTTTTGATTTGTTTTCTTATAATGTTTATATAAAAGAAATCGAATATCAAACTGTCTAATTAAACAAAAGAAATAACAAATGATAAAAAGTGTTTTAACTATAGGGAACTTCTATATCTATTATACTAATGAAATTAAATAACAGGCTGACCTGTTATCGCATCCAATATCTGTTCAATGTGTAGCATCCAGTCTCCTTGTCTGACGAGGTAAACCTGCAGTAGATCCTGCAATTGCTTCAAATAAATGTGAAGTAGTAATGATGGAATTCAAATAATAGAACATATAAGAGATATGATCACAACAATCTCATAATTTTACAAGCAGTCACATTAAGAAAAATCTTGTTGTGAGAACTTGTGTACAAACATTCAATCAAAGATAAAGATAAATATCTTAATTCAAGTTTGAACGAATGATTACTGTGTGTTAAATTTGGAACATGAAATATGGATAATATATAAACTTTTATCATACCGGCTTGTAGTAAACCATGAGAGCGAAAGCAATCATAGTCTTTCTACAAATTGAAATAAACATGACTTGAATAAAACCACAATACAGAAAAGCTAAAGGTGTGACGAGTATTATATTCCATTCAAGTCTATAAATGAAAAATCCATAGTCTTGCCCCAGGCAGAGATGATCCCATGTTTACAAAATAACATGCTTATATAGGTTACAGGAAACCAAACTGTTTCATGTTGATAATATCAAATCTGTTTCAAAAATATGGGGGATGCAACCACCCTGATTTCACTGAATAAAAATACCAACAACATAATCCTTTTACTAAAAACACAAAGTTAACATGGTTGGGAGATCTCAACAGTGCCTCATATCTCCTTGGAAATCATGGGTTCCTGAAAACAAATGAAAATGGGAAGATTTTAGATATGTTTTCAATTGTCAAATCAAGCAATTCGAATTTTTCTAACTGGCTAAAGAATCTTACGATTCTGTAGCTAGTTAAAATAGCACATGCAATCTTAAAAAATAAAAGAAACTAATTCTAATAATAAAAGAAACTTATCTAATCAAATCAAATATCCTACACTGAAAGCAACGAACGATTATGCTAACTAATTCATACCTTAAATCACAAACCGAATCGTGTCAAGAAACTTTGGAATTTATGATAGTTGTGGCTGCCTCTACATTTTTTTTTCAAAATATCACATGTCCTGTAGATGTATAACTTGCTGACAAACTGGTTGAATATCCTTCAGATTGATCAAGGGTTCAGAGTGGGAGGCTGAGACACATGGATGGAAGGCTGAGAAGGGTTATGTGGGATGCTAAGGCACATGCCTGGAGAGGTAAAAAACATTTCAACACTTGCAAACAAACCAAAACGCTCACTTCAGCCACAAAGAAAATATGATATTTGACCTCTAAAGGACGCGCTATATCTCTGGAACGATCCAATTTCTGGGGAAAATTCCTGCCATGAAGGTAAAAGGGCTCATTTTGGTTCTGGGTTTTCAAGGGTTTGATCTAATTCAAAACAGTTTGCTCAGAATAGCTCTCGTAAAAACGTGTCTCTGGCGGGAAATTACGGGGTTAACTTAGGAACTCTTCAGTTACTTCCAACTACACATCAACAATCTTTTCCCTACAGCCATCAAAGGTTAAGGCAAACTCTTGAGCGACCTAGAGGTTAAAGACCTTAAATTTTTCGATGAACAAATGCCAACTGTTCCTCTCCAGATCGTCCCTGGCATTATCATAAGATAGCAGGGTTTGGATGCCATTCGGCTTGACCCTTACCACTGGAGCCATGTTGAATAGACTAGTAATTAATAGAGAATACACAGGTAGGGTTTGGAAGAAAGCCACAGATCCATAACCCTGAGCCTTATCAAAACAATGCTATGATAATACAAACGGTGGGCAGAGGCGTTAATCACAATGCGTGGGAGCAAAAACGTGAAGCCCGAGACCATACTTGGGAGTGATGGTATCATGCATTACATATGCCACCTTGGCATTGGGTACATGCTAGGACAGAGTGTACGCATCCAAAATTAATAGCAAAGATAAGTGATCCATAAGAATTGAAAAGACAAAATTTCCATGAAAGAAATATGGTTAATCAAACCAAAATTAATACAAAAATCAAATACCAATTGATAGGGGTGTTTCATTCAAACAACCATAATATTCTTAGGCATTATTAGAATCAAAATGATCATAAAAAATGAGAGCAACATGTCCATAGCCATAATATGACAATTCTATAATAAACCACATGAGCAGTTTTCCTCCCATCAAAAATCGAAACAAAAATGTCAATTCCAGCCATGAGTTTTCATGCTTACATTCATGAAAACAAAAATTGAAAAGAAGATATGTAAAAAGAGACAAGTGACAAGAGTTGTTTAGTGACAATGCTCATGACGAGTAATGAAAATTTAGAGACCCTGTGTAGGTAGCTTACAAACAATAGAAATTATATCATTACTACCAACACCCCCACATGATGGCTTGAAGCCCCAAAAGGTCAAAGAAGTCAAAGTGCTTGAAAAGAAGAAATTATTATTTAAATGATAAAGTAAAGTGACAAAATCAAGAAAGATTATTTAAATGATAAAATGAAGTGACAAAATCAAGAAGGAATACTTAAATGATAAAGTATTGGAGAACTTTCTATTCATGGAAAGTGGTTAACCCTAAAATAAGGAAAATAGGTTAAGTGACCTAGAAATGGGTTAAGTAACCTAAAAAGGGGTTAAGTGACCTAGAAGATGAAAGTATAAATAAGAAGCTAGGATCTCTTGTAAAATGTACATTTTGGTGAGAATCCTTTTGTGGATCAATGGAGAGCTTCTTGTGAATATATTTTGGAGTATTGATGGAGATATTCTTGTGAGATCATCTTATTGATGTGGATCTCTTGAGCATGATTGAAGATCTATTCTAAGGAAGAGAGTGAGAGGAGGATCTCATGGACACATCAAAGTTTCAGCAATGTCGGAGATCATGACGGAAAAATTCTTGGATTCACAGAAAACCCTATTTTCTGATGCCCACATGAGCTGTCTGTGTATAGGGTGCATGTACACATGCGATGGTTGTGTATAGGGTGAGTGTACACGCGGCCTGGCTATGTACAGGGAGTGTGGAGTGGATAAAATCTTGGAGATTTGTGTTTGATATGGTGCCAAGCTCTTGGATGATGAGGCAGGTTTCAGATCTGCATTCTATGGCCTCAGATCTATCACTGAGACAATGGTATGGTTACATTATTGTCTTGATGGATACTATTGTTTGATGTGTTGTGAATGCTTAGGGCATTCTTGGTATGGCTTCTATGATGTGGTTAAGTTTGGTTGATTTTGTTGATGGAGTGAGAAACACTCTTGTGATTTAGTAGTGACATGATTGTTATGGTATACGAGTTGTTTATACATGATTGAGATAGAATTCATATTGAATTGTTGTGGAGCATGAGCAAGCTATTGGAGAGCTTGGATGTGTTGTGATTGGTTGTTGGTCAGTTTGTACAGTGGGAGATAGAAGAGAAAGTGATTGTAGGGTGTAGAGGATCTGAGCATGTGAATAAAAGAAAAACCCTAGTTTCTCAGAAGCATACGCTTGTTGCATTATACATTGGTCGCGTGCACACGTGGGCTGTAGTGAGTCAGGGTGCGTGCACATGCGGGCTGCACTACTGACAGGTCACGTACCTGTTGACAGATTGATATCTGTTGAGGATTTTTGCCTCATCTCAGTTGGTACTGAAGGTGTAAGCCGAGTCTTGCACTATAGAGCAGGTGCTCTTACAAAGTTGTACTCTACTGAGTTGTTGCTGATAAACCCCAAGGATTGTAGTCTGTAATAAAAGGAAAATTGTACATACATCTTGTGTTCTTTGTGTTCATTGAGGTGATGATATGTTGATGATACATTTTTGATATATGTTGCTGATATGTGCTCGCATCTAACTGATTATAAATGACAACAATGGGTAATGAATAAATGTTGAATGTTAATTGATGAGTTTTTATGCAAGAGGGAATTTTTGGGAAAAAGAGCCCCACACTCATTCACCCCACCCTCTAAGTGTGGTAGGTGTGTCCAATAGAAACCAAATCCCCAAACTAAGAAAACAATTTTCATAATTTTGGGATAAATCCTACAAATCTGTGTTTTTTATCAATTTGGGCAGATTCAAGTTAGGGATCCACCCATATCTCCAAAACCAATTATAATTTTGAAAAACTATCCTCGGTTTACTCAATTTTTCATATTCTAGACAAAACCCATATCTTTGAATTTCTATATCTGATACCATATGCACGAAAATCGAGGTGCAATCTGGCAGTTTGAGATTTTTGTTAATTTTGGTAGAATCATTCCTCCTGAGATGGAGGTCCACATGTGCGAGCTGGGTGAATTCTGAAACACGAGTCTGCATGTAAACATAATTCTGGACAAAACCCATGTTCTCGATTTTATTCTAGAAACATTCAAAAATTATGAATTATGTCTAGTACCAGATTAACACAATTGGTACCAGATTAGAACAGTTAGTACTGGAATTCTGCAGGCAAGGGTTTAGTACCGGATGAACATAGTCATGACTATGGGTACTGGACCAGCACGATGGTAGTTCCAGATGGAGCTAGTACCAGAATAGGCACAATCTGGTACCAGATGAAGATGGTACCAGAATAGGCACAATCTGGTACCAGATGAAGATGGTACCGGAATAGGCACAATCTGGTACCAGATGAAGATGGTACCGGAAGAGGCGGAGAGCTGGTACCAGATGAAGATGGTACTGAAAGAGGCAGAGAGTTGGTACCGGATGAAGCACAGAGCTGGTACCAGATGGAGCTAGTACCGGAATAGGCAGAGAGCTGGTACCGGATGAAGCACAGAGCTGGTACCGAATGAAGCTGGTACCGGAAGAGGCAAAGAGCTGATATTAGATGAAGCACAGAGCTGGTACTGGATGAAGATGGTACCGAAAGAGGAAGAGAGCTAGTATCAGAATAGGTAGAGCCTTGGTATCGAGTCACGCCATAGTTGCAGTACTGGATCGCGCTATAGTTGCAGTACCAGAATATTGAGGTACCAGATCAAGCTGCTTAAGAGTCGAAGTGATTAGGATCATACATAATCAATCATTTAATCAAATTAACTCAAGAAAACTAAACAAATCATGTCTTAATCATGATTTACCTCTCTATGCATATTGACAAGGTCATCAAGTGTATTTTTGGAGGAAATAGGCAATTATATATACATAGCATAGGTAAAATATTCTCAAATAGAGGGTAATATAGGGTAATGAAGGTGTCAAAATCGAGACTCAACATTCCCCCATGCTTAATTCATTGCATGTCCTCATGCAACAATGATCTTCAAAATTTCAAAATTGATGATACTATTCACTCGATCAAGCATTCCCTAAATTTCTACCTTTTGTTAGCTCTTTAAGTTCTCTTTTAAGTAACTCGCTATACAATATAAACTTCCTGGACTATGCTTCACACTTCTTAACCATGGAAAAGTAGTTATGACAAATAAGTGAAGTCATGAGCAATAGATTAGATCTGTTAGTGATTTGACATTAAGTCTTATCCAATCTATTGTGGATCATCGTTAGGAGAAAGGGATGGATGTGACTCTAATATGATTATAGGATAGTGGCCAAGAGTGTTCATAATGACTTTGATTAATAGACCCCCCTGGCTAGATTACCTATAAATAAAAGTGATATAAGCATAGTTTTAGATCTCATTTGAACAGAGGAACAAATAAAAGAATACATCCCAAGATGATTAACTCGTTTCTTATCCAAGTTTTTAGAGATGAAGCTCTTCTTACTTAGGTAAGGTGAATTACATATATTGAGGGTCCCACTTCTCATGCAAACCTATTTATTTTAAAGATAGAACTCTAAAGTGGATACTTGAAGGTTATTAAGAACATCATTCGAGAGATATAAAGGTCATCTCCTAGCCTTGATTTGATAATGATTGCTTCATAATGAGACCCAATGGTTTTTGTTCAATTTTAGGTGTGCCACTTTATGTTTTTCAACTCCCTTTACCCGACATAGCCCCACTGCCAACAGGTCTATTTAGTACCCTGACGGGTTTACCTTAGTACCATACAAGCATGGCCCCTCTGCCAGCAGGCTTGTTCAATACCTTGGCATGTTTACTTGTACTTCCTGATACTTCCTTTTTAATATATTACTCAAAATATGTAGAATGATCTATACTGTTCATTAACACTTTTAGAGTATAAGGAAGGCAGGTGGTATGAGAGTGTTTTAGAGTTATTAGGCACATAATTAATTGTTTTCAATTATCCCAAGGGTGACATCATCCACATTCAACTTAAATATCAACTATTCAATGTATAATGGAACATCTTAGATAATGACTAAGAGGTCCCTCTAGTTAATCCTATTAGGGTTCTCATGAAATTTCATTACGGTTTTGCAAGGGCGGTCCACCATATGAGGTTTTCATTAATCCCTCCCAAGAAAAAATTGTAAAGATAAACTTGGATAAGAACTTGTTGAATCAACTAGGTTAGTATTAGACATAATGGTGTCACCACTTTTCAATGGATATTTCAATTAGCAATCACTTTTTCAACATGATGAGGTAATAAGACAAGTGCACCCATTATCATATAGATCTAAATGTGGAAATATCTTCTTAAAGGATATCAAGGATGATTCATTTAGGGGTGAGTCTAGAAATGTAGGAGGAAGATGTACATGAGAGTAAAGAACAATTCAACACAAGACTTAAATGATCCTTGATAGAAAGAACATGAAAAGATTAGCCCATACTTCCAATTAACTGAAGTGAAAACAATATTAAACACATGATGAAGATCATATCACTTTGGCATCAGTACCAGATAAGTAATGGAGCAGGATGATACCGGAGAAAAATTTCGTAGTACCGGGGCAGAATTCTGTAGTACCGGAACAAAACAATACCGGAACAGAAAAAGGAAAATAAGTAATAGGGGGCATAAACATAGTGACATGATGAATAATTTCTATATGAGATGTATATGAGGGCTTGCAGAAGTTCATGGTAGGGAGCATGCAATAATTGAGGACAAGAGGATGTATGAGAGTAACCACATGTTTACTACATAATTAGTCTAATTCCTTAATAAAATGAAAAAATGTTGAGTTTATACGTCCTATTACTTGAAGAATTTAAATCGAGCAGCAAAAACTTTGAGTATAGAATAAGGACTACCAACACCTCATTACTAGTACCAAATCACCTTAGTACCAGATGAACGCAAATTTCTTTTTTCCCAGTAGAAGAATAGCACAACCCTTCTCCTTTAGTATCGGATGAGCACATAGCCTCTCCTACAGTACCGAATGAACGCATATTTTTTCCTAGTATCATATGAACGCATACCTTCTCCCACAATACTGGATGAACGCAGATTTTTTCCCAGTACCGGATGAATGAAGATTTTTTTCCAGTACCGGATGAATGCAGATTTTTCCCCAGTACTAGAATAGCACAGAGATGTTATCCAGTACCGGATCAACACAAAATTACATTCTGGTACTCAATGAGAATTTGGAAAAGGTACCTGGGGGTAGTGCTCTATAGTGTGGAACTTTGTAGGATGCCCTTTGTAGAAGTTGTTGGTGTTTTCTGCAAACTATAATTTGTAGGCTTCTCCTTGTGGCTGGTACACTCGGAGTATCAAGCTATAGAAGATGCTAGAAATCAGTGTTACTGCAGGAAGCAACATATGAATTTGTTCTGTTGAAATATCATGCTGGAAAAACACTGATTTTGTTGCCACTTCCATTTTATTAGAAAATAAACCTAACTACTACTGTGTCAACAACCACTCCCCCATGCTTGAGGTTTTGCATGGCCTAATGCAAACAATGTGAGATGCTAAAAAAAAGGGATTCTCAGAGGGTTGCATACATCTGCTAAAAACAAACCAATAGAACTAATTAAGACTAGATTTTTATTCATGCTTAAAAGCAAAAAATTTATGGAAAATGTCAAAAGTTGAATTATTAGCTATGAATAAAATAGTTTGGAATTAACATTCAGATTCAACTGCTATTAAAAATATCACTCAATTAATCATCCTTGTGAAATAGAGGTCTTAAAATAGATAGGTAAAGATAATGTTAGGATATTTAGACACTTAGGAGTTAGTTAAGATCTACTTGGTCTAATATGTCATTAGGTAAAAGTGTGTTTCTTTAGTATGCATTAGTATGCATTTGTAGTTAGGCAATCCGACGGTCACGATATGTTCTCGACATAGAGTGATCCGACGGTTCAT